>PISX010005403.1:0-108420 GCA_004024625.1 Mellivora capensis | reverse complement strand
CCATGTGGTTCTTCTCTCTTCTCTTATTGATTTGTTCTATCACATTGATTGATTTGTGAATGTTGAACCATCCTTGTAACCCAGGGATGAATCCCACCTGGTCATGGTGGATAATCTTTTTAATGTGCTGTTGGATCCTGTTTGCTAGGATCTTGTTGAGAATCTTAGCATCCATATTCATCAGTGATATTGGTCTGAAGTTTCCCTTTTTGGTGTGGTCTTTGCCTAATTTGGGGATCAGGGTAATGTTGGCTTCATAAAAAGAGTCTGGAAGTTTTCCTTCAGCTTCAATTTTTTGAAACAGCTTCAGGAGAATAGGTGTTATTTCTTCTTTGAAAGTTTGGTAGAATTCCCCAGGGAATCTGTCAGGTCCTGGGCTCTTGTTTTTTGGGAGGTTTTTGATCACTGCTTCAATCTTGTTACTAGATATTGATCTATTCAGATTGTCAATTTCTTCCTGGTTCAATTTTGGGAGTTTATAGTTTTCCAGGAATGCATCCATTTCATCTAGGTTGCTTAACTTATTGGCATATAACTGTTGATAATAACTTCTGATGATTGTTTCTACTTCCTTGGTGTTAGTTGTGATCTCTCCCTTTTCATTCATAATTTTATTAATTTGAGCTTTCTCTCTTATCTTTTGGATTAGTGTGGCCAATGGTTTATCGATCTTATTTATTCTTTCAAAAAACCAGCTTCTAGTTTCATTGATATGTTCTACAGTATCTCTAGTTTCTACCTCATTGATCTCTGCTCTAATCTTGATTATTTCCCTTCTTTTCTGTGGAGTTGGTTTGATTTGTTGTTGATTCTCCAGTTCTTTAAGGTGTAGAGACAGCTGTTGTATTCTGGATTTTTCAATTTTTTTGAGGGAGGCTTGGATTGCTATGTATTTCCCCCTTAGGACTGCCTTTGCTGTATCCCATAGGTTTTGGACCAAAGTGTCTCATTCTCATTGGTTTCCATGAATTGTTTAAGTTCTTCTTTGATCTCCTGGTTGATCCAAGCATTCTTAAGCAAGGTGGTCTTTAGTTTCCAGGTGTTTGAGTTCCTTCCATATCTGTGTATTCTTAATTTTGTCAGGTGACTGTCTTTCAGTACTTTTAAGTTACAATAATAATATATGCTCATTATTACAAGTTACCATATGTAAGGAAGTACCAACAAATGGTTAACATTCTTCTTGTTCTCTCTTACATTTTCAACTAGGGTTTTTTATTCTTTTTACAAAGTTGAGATCATATTTTATTCATTACTTCCCCTCCCCCACACTGTAAGTGTTACTTTTAAAATTTTGCTTCATTCTGGAATGTGTCACAGACACATCTCTGTAGGTAGATCTAACTAGACTTAACACATTCTTTGTAGCTGTATGATGTTCCATAATATAACATAGTTTATTCAACCATTCTTCCCTCACAGACTTTTAGATTATTTCCAATGCTACAGTAAATCTCCTTGCCAGAGAAATCAGAAGAGCCCATTTGAGAATGACCCTGTGGGTTCCAGAGTTCCTGTCACGCAGTGATCTCTAAGTCGTGGACACTTCTGTCCGGAAGATGAGATGACTTTTCACAGCAGAAATCTCCCTCTCTCCACAGCCCTGGAGGGCCGGGCTGGGTGAACTGCTGTTTGGGGAGGAGCCTGGCATCCTGGTCACTCAGCCCTGGTGTCAGTGGCAGGCTCTGAAAGGAAGAGCATCCTGGGAAGAGGGAGAGCTGTAAAGCTCCAGGGTAAAGCAGGCTCTCATGGCTTGGCCTCCCTGCACATCCAATTCTGTTTCTGATCTTAAAATGGTACTTAACAAATATAACTTTGACAAACTTTTAGAGAGTTTTGTGATGATCTTATTTTCTAACACCAATAGACAAAAAAGGAGTCATTTAGAAAGACCATGTCTGAAGTAATAATGTAAAAGTAAAAACGAAAACTTCTAAAATAGCAGCCAGTAGCCAAGAAGCCTTAAAATAAACTTGGAGACCAGAATTTCTTCTTCCATGTTAATGGTCTACTCTACAGGCCACCTTTTGGAAATTCCCTTTTGATATACAAATTCTAATTCAATACTTCTTTAACATAGACCATCTTACTAAAGAAGTTTCCTCACTTCATTTAATATAAAATATATAGCATTTAAGTATTCTAAATAGCATATCTTAATATGTGTTGTTAATGTTAATATGTTAAGTATTCTAAATAGCATATCTTTATATGTGTTGTTATCTTCAACTTTAAGATTTTAGACCCTCAGGTCAGTGGTCATCAAAGTATTCATAGAACTGGTCCTCCAGTCTTAGCATAGTTAACTTATTTGTGTGACACAGGAAAGTGCTCCACAGAAATAAACATTTGATCATGGCCATGGCTCCCGATGTGCTGTTAACTGGCTGAGGACACACTGGAAGCCTATAAATGGGGTGTCTTTCCAAACTGGGTGTCAGGCACCTCTCACGAACTATAGAGAAGAGGTCTATAACTGACATTCATGTATTATAGATAACTAAACATTTAAGCCAGAAAGGAATACCTGTGAAGAAATAGGGAATCTCTCCCTCTCTCTCTCTCTCCCTCACAAACCCACACATGTACATACATATGCATATACATAATTTTCCCTACTTAAAGAGTAATGAAGGACAAAATCAAAAGTAGCTATTGTATGTCTGTCTATATCTATCACAGGGATTTGGAAAGATGATTTTGTCGTAATCCATGTCATCGTGCCTTAACAGTGACGTGAAACCGATTTGCTTGCTTGTGTGCTATGATAGCAGCTGCGTGACTCCCAGTTAATCATTTAACCTCCCTGAGCCCTGGGCTCCGTATCCATGTAGGGAGGGTTGTTCCTTACTATCTCATAGGATTATTAGGAGGTTTAAAATGAGATAATAGATGTAAAAATGTTCGTGTTGAATTGAATAAATCTAGTTTCCCTCTTAGGAAACAAGTGGTCTTCCACTATGGAGATGTTTCTTGGTAGGATTAAAGGGATACATAGAATGGCAGTGGAGTAAATAAAACTTTGCAACGTGAATGATGATACCAATAAACAAACATGGTTTTAGAGTTATGAGGAATTTCAATATACTTTATCTTATTAGTTCTTCACAAGAATACTGTGGATCAGGCTAATATTTTTATACCCATCACACAGGGAGGAACTGTGACTCAGAGAAATTAAATGAATTAGTATCACCTGCAAGCCTGTAATGGATTGAAGTTCTTTTTGACTAACAAACAGTCCAGGGCTCCTTACATTACTCTATGCTGTCTGTCAATGCCAGACAGTTGGCAAATACTGAACAGAGAGAAGTCTAATTGGTTCCAAAGTTTTGTCTGAAAATCTAGCCATGTTCTCAAATTTTCCATGGTTCCTGCAAAAATGCGCCTATTTGGGGAAGGAGCCTTGCCTACTCCTGGACTCCCGAGGCCCACGCTAAGCTCAGCGTGCGTTTCTTGGGTCTGCGGAACCAAAGGAGTTGTGATTCTAATATGAAACACACTGTGTTTTGTGACTATTTCACTTTATTTTTAGCATTTCCTGAATTGAAGTTAAGCAGTTGGAAAGGGCTCCCTCCCAACAACGGTGAAAAGCTTGGTTTGCTCTGTGTAGGTCAAGACTTATCTATTTCTGCCCTCAAGCACCATAAGTGATTGTCTCCATCCCTTGGTTGATACTCAGCATATTCTGTGGCACGATGGTATCTGTCCTCACATGTATACCTTCTTTCTCCCCTTTGAGAGTACGGGTTCCCTAAAAACGGAGAGTCTAGTGTCCCTTTGTACTCTCAGGGCCCGGCGGACAGCCTAGAACTTCATAGGTTCTCCGTAGATGCTTGCCCCTGCTGCTGCTGCTTTTGTGATACCATTCAGCGTTGACTTCTTAGGGAAGATTCATTAGAAAACAAACTATGAAAGAGGGTTAGTTTTAGAGTAAAGAGTGTCTGCTGCCTCCCTGCCTCCCTGTACTGTAAATGATTTTCCATAGACACAATTACTAGAAAGATAAAGGATGCTTCGGAAAGCACTAGTAATTACCCCTTACAGGCAAGAGAAGGCGATACAGGTTCTACTCTCCTAAACACGAACATGAGGTTGAAAATTAGCTCTGAGACTCGAACAGACCAAAATATGCAGCTCTCACTGGGGCAAAACACCTCTGAGATGAAGTTGAATTTCTTATTTCTAAGGAGTACAAGTCGAATGTGTTTCGTTGGGGCCCTGCAAATTATAGTGATTTGGTTTCAGCCCGAACAAGCACCACAAACAAATCCTGGCAGCCAGGCTCTCTACAGGAGTGGCCGAACATCTCAGTTTTCATTTCCTTCCAAGCCCTGTTGGGCCGATCCATCCACAGAAAAATAAGGCAAGAGATCACTGCCCCCTAAAAGCATCCAAGTGGCCTACTCGGCTCAGGGGTTATTTATAGCGAGCCGGCTCACACTGAGCACGCCCAGGTCTAGACAGCGAATGTGCGAACAGAGGCTTCAGGACCGCGACAGTAGACATAGATGCAAGGTGTGAGCAACGATTCCATTCTCACGCCTGTGGTGGTTTTGGTCTGGCCGTGCCTTTCACCACCACTGTGAACGTTTACCTCCCAATAGGCTCATCCTCTTCTTCTTGTGCACCTTCTATTTGCAGATGTTGCTATGAGGACAGATTCATCCGAAATGACTGATGTGGAGTCTGTGGTCAACAATTTTGCCTCTTCGGCCAGGACTGGCCGCCGGAATGCCGTGCCGGACATCCAGGGCTCAGCCGGGATGGGCGGTTCCTCAGAGCTGCCCCTCAAACTGGAGGCCCTGTCCATGAAGGAAGGTAATGCTCAAATTCTCGCCGAAGCCGCAGCCCTCTCTCCTTAATCGATCCTTGCTTCTGGAGCAGTCTCTCTTATAACTGGTTATAAGTGCTCTTTTTTTTCTTACGTGTTAACTAAGATCTCTCAGTTTTTGTTGCAGGCTAAGTGTCATTTTTTAGGCTTTCTGAAAGTGAACAGTTTTATCTTTTTCTCTCCTGATGCATATGTGCAAGCTGAACATTTATGTATTTGTTGGACATGTCTAGTCACGCATAGTGCTCTAAATCGGGGATAAAGTGTGAACAAATATAATCCCTTCCCCCAATAAACTTAAAAATTCATCGAGAGACGCTCCAAAATAAAATAGTTTCCCTCCTGTCATCCCTTAGCAAACCGCTCTGGAGGCCTGTGCTCGGTATAGTATTCTATAAGCCCTTCTATGTCTCAGGTCTAAGAAGAAGTTTATTATCAGTTAAAGATGAGATCTTTAAGGCAAGTATTTGTATAAAAGGTAACCATTCTTCAGTGGAAAAAGTTGAATTAGGGACAAAGGGGAGCTGTCAAACCAATGGAGAAAAACTTGGGTTTGTCTCCCCATTGCTTATGTACAGTTCATCTAGCTTCCAGGGTTCAGTCTTATGGAAATAAACATAAAGATACTTTCAATAGAGTTTTAAAGAAGTCTTTTTAGTCAGAAAACATTCATGGAGGTTAAAGAAAATTTCAGTTCCAAGTCAGTACCAAGATACCTGGGCCTTGTGCCCCATTTAGTCCAAGGTGGACTTTAGTATGGGTAGAAATTTATTCCCGCTGCCAAGGAGGCAAGAGAGGCTAGCAGCTGCTGCACACCCCCTTGATTCATGCAGGTGCCAGAAGAAGGCTCTTGGTCCTCTGCCTCAGGACATTATTTGTTACCTGGTAAAGTTACAGCTGTTCCTCGTTTGATCCCTAGGAAATGCGGATGTCTTTGTTTGGCCAGGGACACCTCATGTGTTCCCAGAGGTCATTGCCTTTCTCATATGAGACCCTACAAGTAAGAGCAAAAAAGTGCCTACGTCCATACAAACTATTATAAGACGAGAAAAGGGAAAGAAAGAAAATAAATAAAAAATGTGTGTAGTGGTTTTGGCCTTTTAAGTCTGAAAATGGAATGTGGTTATCAGAATGTGATGTTGCTACTGAAAGGCCATCCTCAACTGGAGAAGCAGAGAAACTAAGTTACTTGTTAGTACGACAGGCCTAATTAAAGTTTACATTCCCCGGACACACACACAAAACCTTACTCATTCTTGACATTACCTCGTTAAATGAAAGAGAAAAAAAAAAAATTCTGTGGGAGAGTTGGTAGTCTTCACCATTTTATTTTGGCCACTAAAGAGACCGTTATCTGAAAGAATGTTGTTACTATTTTTATATGTTAAAGAACAAAAATTCAACTAGGTAAATTTGAAGTCCTAATTGGCTTTATAAAGGGATTCATGAATCAGGCAGCATTTTATCTAGCAAGCAGAGGGGAGCCCTGAGGAGCTGTGCAAATGGAAAGAGAGTGGGGCAGGGAAGTTACTAGCAAAAGAAAAGAAAGGATTACTCCAAGCGAGATCACATGCCCTTAGAGGGAAGGGAAAGGGGATTATTAGGTGGATTACTATGTGGTTATTAGGTGGTTTCCATCAGATCTGCTCTCTTTGGTTTTTGGTGTTGTTTTTGATAAGTATTTTTAGGTGGGAAGAACTGTAGGATCTCAAAGGTCCTGTATCCTGCATAAAATTAACCTGCCTAAAATTTGCCTCATTCATAATTTGCCTTAATCTATGTCTTATAAATTAATAGCCATGATAGGGAGGACAATGATGCCTGATAACATATTGGCAAGAAGTGACAGAGGGTGACAGCTGTAAATGTCACAAAGGGCCTTTTTTTAAAAATTATTTTTTATTATCATATAATGTATTCTTTGCCCCAGGGGTACAGGTCTGTGAATCATCAGTCTTACACAATTCACAGCACTCACCATAGCACATACCCTCCCCAATGTCCATCCTCCAGCCACCCTATCCCTATGACCACTGCCCCCACCCGCAACCGTCAGTTCGTTTTGTGAGATTAAGAGTCTCTTATGGTTTGTCTCCTTTCCGATCCCATCTTGTTTCATTTTTTCCTTCCCTAACCCCCACGACAGCCTGCCCTGCTTCTCAAATTCCTCATATCAGGGAGATCATGTGATAATTGTCTTTCTCTGATTGACTTATTTCATTCAGCATAATACCCTCTAGTTACATCCATGTCGTTGCAAGTGGCAAGATTTCATTTCTTTTGATGGCTGCATAGTATTCCATTGTGTATATATACCACATCTTCTTTATCCATTCATCTGTTGATGGACATCTAGGTTCTTTCCATAGTTTGGCTATTGGGAACATTGCTGCTATAAACATTCAGGTGCACATGACAAGGGTCTTTTCTTAACACCCTCTGTCACTATTCATTTGATCCATCATTCAGTTAAGTGCCCAACAGGTGCTAAGCACCATTCTAAAAACTAACAGTGTAGTGGTAAGCCAGACAGACAAAGTCTTGCTGTCATGGATCTTATATCTCCAGTGGGACAGTAAAATTATCAACAAGTAAATACATGTCAACAGTGATATGTTCTACCAGAGAATTAAGTAGGATTTGGGGGTAGAGTTACAGCATGGCTTTAGACTGAGAAATTAGGGCAGCCCTAACTGAAACCTGAATGAAAAAGGTGTGTTTTGACTCACAACTGAAGGGAACAGCAGGCACACGACGATCAGCAGTAAGCGTGGTCTTGGCAGAAGGAGCAGCTGGTAAAAAGCTCTTAGAGTGGACATGCCTCCAAATCCTTTGTCTCTCTCTTTCTCTGATCTCACCACACCACCCCTCTATTTCAAGATCACAAATGACATTGTCTCGGATGCAATCAGTGATCCGTTCTTAGTCTCCACCCTACATGATCTCCTGGCAGCTGTGTCTTGGTGGATCGCACCCTCTTCCCTTGGCTTCCTGGACCCTCCCCTCTCCCGGATTTCTTCCTGCTTCACTGACTGTTCTTCTCCCTGCTGTTGTTTCTTTATGTCCCCTATCTCTGAGTGAATTACCAGATTCAAAGATTGACCAGAACTCAATCTTTGACCTCTTCTCTATCAGCATTCCCTCCTCTTGAGATATCACTTGATTTCACCGGGATAATATCATCTTCCTGATTACTCACAGATTTGTTATCTCTACCCAGAAGCTCCTCAGACTTCACACTCTTAAATCCATCTGCCTACTTGACCTGTCTGCTTGGCTATCTAACAGGAATCTCAAACTTCATGGGTAGGGAGGAGAACTCCAGATATTCTCCCTGATACCTGCTCTTCTTGCCTCGTCTCCATCTTGGTGAATGAGAGTTTGACGCTTCCAGTGGCTAGAGCCAAAACCTTGGAATTATCCTTGTCTCCCCTCTTTCTCTCAACTTTATATCTAATCGGTCTGCAAAAATTGTCAGCTCTACTTTCACATTTGTCCAGACAGCTGCCATTTTTCACCTAAAATATGAGGTCTCTTGGTACCTCTCTGATTCCATCTTCCAGTCTTTTTTTTCCCCTTCTGTTCCACTTGCAGGTCCTTCCTGCTCACTGATGCCTTTGACATTGCTGTTCCCTCTGCTTGGGATGAGCACTCTCCCTGCTCCTGGTATCGCTCACCCTCCCCTTCTCAGGTCTTCACTTGCATCGCTCGCATGCACTTTTTCCCCAGCCAATCCTACGTAAAACCCGTAACCTGCAGGCCCCAAGACTTCTTGACAACTCCTATTCTTTAATTTCCTCCATAGCACCAGGACACCTCACACACCACACATTTTACCTGTTCTGTTTGTTCCTCATCTCCCTCATTAGATGTCTCCTGAGAGCTGGAATCCCCACCCCCTCCTCCACTGCTTGGTACATAACACATGCTTCATACGTATTTCCTGAGTGAAAGTTGAAGAACTGAATAGAGTCCATCAGATTAAAACTTCAGAGATGCCAGTGATGATTTTAGTAAGCACTCCTGGAGAAGCAGTAGAAACTTAATCATTTCCATTTAAAACAGAGACAGCAAAAGATGATACATTTTAAAGCATAAAAGACAAGAGAGTCTGTGGAAGAATTGTGGTTGAGAGAAGGCCTTTGTTAGTGTGAGGTTGGTAGTGACTCGAGGAAACGAGGAGTTGGGAGAAAGGGAAAGTCAGGTAAAAGGGAGGCGGGGATGATTGTTAGAGTCAGCTTCCTGATGAGGCAGAGATGGATAGGACCCCCGATCATGAAGGCTCCACAGGTGTGGGTGAGTGCGGTTGCACAGGGCCCTGGGCTCAGAAGAGATTTGCACTTGGTGTCATGCTCTACTGTTCCTGTCTTGAAGTAGTTTGTCTATGTTTTTTGAACAAGAGGTGCTGCATTTCCACTTTGCACAAGGCTCCCATAAATTGTGTAGCTGGTCCTGAGGTTCACCTTTTCTATTGTAATAGGAGGAAGGGTAGTAGGAATAAGTACAGACGATGGGTTTTAAAGGTTTGTTGGCAGAAAGTCGAGGGAGCTTTTATCTGATGATAAACCTGAATGATATTTTTACCTCTGTGAAGTAGAAAGGCAGATCATCTCCTAAGAGCAATGGAGTTAGAAAGTGTGAGGAAGTCGGAGAGAGTGTGATACACTATGGGGAGATCATTAAGGGGGTGGGGTATGGAACCACTTGGCAAAGTCCAAATTGTGTCTCTGTGCTTACTAGCTCTGTGACTTGGAGCAAGTCATTAACCTGTCTGTGCTTTTATGGGCCAGTCTATAAGTGGAGATTGTAGTAATACCTCAGGAGGCTGCTTGGCATGTAGTGCTTCTGGAGAGTAGGAAAGAAAGGTAACTAGGAGAATGTAGATTCCCCAAACGACGCATATGTCTTTTCTTCGTGCAGCGTCCATATCTAGATTGAGGGGAAGGCATGTCTGAATCAAGGAGAAAATGATTAAGGTGCATAAAGGAAATCCCAACTGTTTCATTGCAGTATAATATGAAATATATTTCATTAAATTCTATAAGTGAATGAGATTATTTATTTTTTTTAGATATACAAAAGAAAAATGAAGAAACAACACAAAGGCAATTGGAAAAGCCGAAGAAAGAAGAAAAATGAAGGCTCAAAAACTATCAAAAGTACTGAATTTCTGTACATTGAAAGACTTAGTGGCTCTGCATTCCTGAGATATTTGATCTGGTAGTAACTATGGTAACATTGTAACCCTAAGCAACATGTGTGTATTAGACAATTTTGTTGTGATGCTATTCACTTGGAGTGCAACCATGATGACCAGTGTAGGTTGTTAAAAAGCATATTACTTCCAAAATGCACCCAAGGAAAAGGCTAAGAATGTATGGTCACTTAAATCTGTATCATTATCTATAAACCCAACAAAATCCACTGCTCTCTTTTGGATTTACTTAGCCAGATGTATTTTTAATTCCATTTTTATGGTAATGGATGACTTGTTTCTTAGTAAATATAAAACAAACACCATTCATTTAAAACTTTATGGAATTTCTAGGACATTATGGTTTTATGGTAGGAAGGAATAATGGTCAAAAACACATAGAGAGTATTTGTTTTTTAACCAGAAATGCACCATTTTCCCCCAAACCCTAAAAGGATTTGGAAAAATTGCAGAAGTTGGACAACCTAAATATCTCTAGGATGTTTTTGTTTGATGCATTTTGCTTCTAGTCTATGCATACTGTGATTTTTCATGTGGACTCTTAGAACACAAGATTTGTGACAAATTGTTTATATGGAACATAACTATTAAATGAATTTCACTATCTTCCTTAACTTGGGTGTATGTGTGTGCATATGTTTTTCTTTAATATTAATCATACAATACAAAACACTTTACTAATTGCTTTATATTGTCTTTTTTTTTATTCTTAGGGCTTTTGTGTATTGTGACTTGTTTCTAAAATGATTTCCTCAGGAATGCAGACCTTCATTTTTATATCTTTCCTAAAGTAGCTAACATAATACCTAAATATTTAGTGAATGTTGTAGGTAGAAATAGCAAAATACCTGCTTTTAATATATATTTAAGCATATATTTTGAAAGGAACAAAAACAAAACCAAAGTTTTAGTAAATTTTGACTTATTAGATATTTTAGGAAATAATAAAATTCTGTATTTTTAAAAAATGGGCTAATGAATTTATTTTCATTTTCAGATATATATGCATGCTGTTATATTTTATTTGATTGTTGACTTAGGCAGGCCATGTCTATATATAGTTATCAAATAAACTCTTCACTGTTCAAGAAACTTGTTACCGATACAAATCTTCTTAATTTTATCTTCTCACGTATAGCAACTGAAAATTGGCAACACATTTAAATGGAGGAAGTTAGTAAACTTTACAGTATAAATCACCTCCTATGTATTATTTCATTGACAAAGTCTAACTTAATATCTTACATACGCCAGAGGGGTAGATTTTAAATAACCCAATTGTTTTCTCAAATACAATTTTTTAATAGAAAAATCTAAATTAATATCTTCAGTGTAGTACTAAGTTAATATTCAACAAAATGTATTATAGCCATTAAAACTGTATTTCAGAGCATTATTGAATGACATGCTATTATGCAAACAGTATAAAGAGTAGTAGAGTAGAACAATGCTTTATAACTTGTGGGACAGTGACAATTTGGCCTCATAAAGGACATTTGGCAATATCTGGAGACATTTTTGACTGCCCCAACTAGGGTGGGGGCCGTGGAGAGAAAGCGCTATTGCCATCTGGTGGGCAGAGACTAGAGATGGTGCTAAGCGGCCAAGCACCATTCAATCCTAGGGGGTAGACAAGCCCCGCAAAGAATTACCTAATCATGTCCATAGTGCTGAGCTTGAGAAACCCTGGAGTAAACTGCTAAGCACGTGGATTTTTTTTTTTTTTTATTAAACATTAGTACTTCATTGTCTATGAATTATTAGATAATTCCTATTGTCCAAATGTTAGTATTTATACAATAATTTCTTTTCTTGATGTGAGGGAATTATACACATTGAATTCTTTATAAAAACATGATGGCCAGCATCAAATTGAATCTTCATAGCTCCCCTGTTTTCTTACATTTATAAAGGCTTACTTTCTGAAATAATTATTGTTTCTGCCTCATTCTTTTTGTAAAGTTTTTATTTAAATCCTAGTTAGTTAACATACAGTGTAGTATTAGTTTCCAGTGTACAAAATAGTGATTCAGCACTTTCGTACAATATCCCATGCTCGCCAGGACAAGTGCCTCCTCCACCCCCATGACCTGTTTTACCCATCCTCCACCCACCGCCCCTCTGGTAACATCTGTTCCTTCTCTGAAGTTTAGAGTCTGTATCTTGGTTTGCTTCCCTCTCTCTTTTTCCCTTTGCTCATTTGTTTTGTTTCACATGAGTGAAATAATATGGTATTTGTCTTTCTTTGACTTAGTGTAATACTTTGCTTAGCGTAATAATACCCTCTAGCTCTATCCGTGTCATTGCAAATGGCAAGATTTCATTCTTTGTTATAGCTCAGTAATATTCCACCATTCCACCATATATATATATATATATATATATATATATATATATATATATATCTCCTTTCATCAGTCAATGGACGCTTGGGCTATTTCCATAATGTGGCTATTGTAGATAGCTAGATTGTAGATAGTAGATAAATATAGATGCTGCTATAAATATTGGGGTGCATGTATCCCTTTGAATTAGTATTTTTGTATTCGTTGGGCAAATATCTACTGGTGCAATTGCTGGATCATAGGGTAGTTCTATGTTTAACTTTTTGAGGGACCTCCACACTGTTTTCTACAGGGCTGCACCAGCTTGCATTCCTACCAACAGTGCAAGAGGGTTCCCCTTTCTCAACATCCTCACCAACACTTGTTGTTTCTCTTATTGTTGATTTTAGTCATTCTGACCAGTGTGAGCTGCTATCTTATTGTAGTTTTGATTTGTATTTCCCTGATGATGAGTGATGCTGAGCATTTTTTCATGTCTGTTGGCCAACTGTATGTCTTTTTTGGAAAAATGTCTATACATGTCTTTTCCCTATTTTTACTTTGGATTATTTGATTTCTGTGTATCGAGTTCTCTAAGCATGTGGATTTTGGATCCAAATTACTTGAGTTAGAATTCTAGCTCTGCTACCCACTAGCTCTATGATCTTGGGAAGTTTACATCATTTCCAAGTCTCAGCTTTATCCTCTTTAGAATGGTATTAAGAATAGCACATACTGGGGCTCCTGGGTGGCTCAGTGGGTTAAGCCTCTGCTTTCGGCTCAGGTCATGATCCCAGGGTCCTGGGATCGAGTCCCGCAGCATTGGGCTCTCTGCTCAGGGGGGAGCCTGCTTCCTCCTCTCTCTCTCTGCCTGCCTCTCTGCCTACTTGTAATCTCTGTCAAATAAATAAATAAAATCTTTTAAAAAAAAGAATAGCACATACATTGTAGGATGAGTGAAAGTAGTAAATGAGATAATATATGTAAGACACTTGGCGAATGCCAGACAAAGAATATTTATTCAGTAAATATTGGCTAACATCATCATCATTTTTATTCCAGATGCTTTACCATTATTCTCTGGTAGTGGAGGTAGTGGGCAACTGAACTCGTTAATTTGGCTATTTTGTGTCTTCCTGTGTGATTTCACAAACATCCCAGTTCTTGGTGCTAGGAGAAGACACTGTAATGGAAATTGATGGTTCATAGTAATTACTATGTTAATGCCAGTTCAGACACACTAACGAGCTGCTGACAGGTGATGAGTATTATCCTTTAACAATGAGTCACCTCACTAATGTTTTATGACAGTTACTGCAACCAAACAGAATTTTGAGTGTTTAAATGAGTAACTTATTCCATGAAAATGTAGAAGGAAAAAAAGTTAACAACTCTTGGGTCAGAGTATTATATGGCATTTATTTCTCATTTAGAATTAGAAAACAAGAAATGAAGCCATGTCCTTCCTCACTATCTGGTAATGACACACATTCCAAATGTATATCCTAAATCACTTATCCATCACAATGCACATATACATGTCTCATTATATACATATTTGTCAGTATTTTGTGTTACAGAAGGTATCAGGCTTGTTGAATATTTACTAATTAAAGGATTTATTTTTATTATTATTATTTGCTAAGATGGACTCCAGACAAAGGAGAATGAGAGGTCTGTTGTAGTTTAAAGGCAAAATTGAATTTGCCTACCAACTTTTTGAAAAAATCAAGTTCTTTTGGGAGAACCTTTGCTGTTTTGTCCAAGACAGTGTCAACAAAACTATCTAGCTGAGGCTCACTAAAGAAAATCTCCAAGCCCGTTTTTGCCATTGTCTATTTATAAGCCACTTGCTTTAGTCAATAGCTGTAAAGTCTTCATTAATACTGTCAGATAAACCAGAACAGGAGGGAATGATAAAGCTATAAAGTGGTTAGTTGGAAACTTGAAGTATAAAGGTGGAGAAAGCACAACAACAAGAACAAAAAAAATTCTATTTCATGTGCTAAGAGATCTTTCTGTGTTCTGGGCTGGAAAGGTTGGAACTGTCTTAGAATGGGAGTGACTACACAGCACGGTGTCCTATTTGCAAAAGGAAATGGTATGTTAGCTTCAGTTTTGCCAGCTCAGTTGGCTTCCCCAGTTTGGGGAGATGATGGTGGTAGAGAGAGAGAGAGGGAGAGAGAGGGGGAGGAAGAGTTACCAAAGCACACTAGCCTATTGCCTTATCCAACACCTCAAATTCAAATTACAGTTCTGCCATTTGCTGTCATGACTTTGTTATTTTAGTCTCTGTGCTTCAATTTCTTCAGTGTGTAAAATGGTGAATTATGCAAATCAAATGAGTGAATGCTAGTAGAGTGCTAAGTAAAGTGCCTGATATATAGAACACCTGTTATTATTATTAAAATTATTGTTAATTTCCTGAGCATAAAGAGTGGCAGGAACTTTAAGGTGAATGTCTGTTCTTTTCTATGTTATTTGCCAAAGTACATTTTCCTCCTATTCCTTTGTTCTCTTTTCTTTCCATGAGCAGTGCCTCTTTAGCTAAAACCAGGATTGATTAATCACAATGGATCCCATTTTTTCCAGAGTTACTAATGATAATTCTTACTGGACATTGATAATCTGCAGCTATTTAAAAATGGAAGCATTGGCTCAAACAAAAGGCTGGGAAGATGTTGTTTCTCCCTGTTAAAATTCTAGGACAGATTTCTTATTGAGCACATACCGATAGGAATAATGATAATAATATATATAATATAATAATAACAATTATTATTATGTAGCCATGCTTTGAGTGATGCTTACTAAGTAGCCTAGAAGATTCTCTGAAGCTTCAGATAATGATCATACAAAACAGGTGCCAATGTTATCCATTTTACAGATGAAGAAAATGGTTTCAGGAAGTGCCTTTGGGCAATTCACACAATTAAGAAAGTAGCAACAGTGACCTGGGATGAGGGTCTCAGAGCCAGGATGTGCCCTGCCCCCCTGGCACAAAAAGGCACACTGTTCAAACCATCTCATCTGCCGGTCTTACTAAGTTCTGAATTCCACTCAGGATTCCTAAAAAGTACAGAGAAGTTGTATCTAGGTAGCATAGCACACTAGCCATCCTGAGACATTTATGTCTTAGCAACAGGAATTTTGTTTGGCATTTATTCATTCATTCATTTATATTTTAACTTATTCCAGAAAAGATATGGCAAGTGCAACTGCCGTTTAATTCATAGTAACCTGCCGGACTCTGAGGCGCAGACATTGGTGAGGAGCTTATGGCTCTTTTGGGTGGGAGGTAGCACCCAGGAAACGAGGCAGGGGCAAACAGGCTGCACTGAAAAGTTCCTCAAACCAGACTCACTTCATGTTTGTCCTGGGGCTGCCTCTGACTGGAAAGCTCACACTGATAATCTGTGGGACTCCCCAAAGTAATCCGTCATGAACTATCTTAATATCTTAACATTAACTATCAGGAATATCTGAAAGGCAGGGCTACACAGGCAAATGAAATGATCGCCTTTGTTCCGTGCAGATCTATCTATTTGGGGATTGAATAATGTTTGGCTGAGTGGAAGGCGAAGTCCCTGAAGCACCAGGTGGGGATAGATTGGGTGGCCTTGGGGAACCATTCTCAGAGCGAGAAATAGGAAAAAAGTCTTCCCTCACCTTAGAGTGTATGGAATGTACTTCGATAGCTCTTTGAAGGGTCTCATGGCAGTTTAGACATACTAGACATCCAAGTGCTCCAGGTTTATAATAAAATTTTCACCTAAATTGGATTTCTGTTAGTGAAAAAAAATTATTTTAAAAATATTTCCGTTACTTGGTATTATATAGATTGTAGAGAACAATGGAAAAAGAGAAGGGAGGTGTCAGTCAATAAGTCTGAATTTGGTTGATAACTGTGACCTAACAAGCAGAGAGAGTCAATTATCATATGGTTTCAGTTACTTGTGGAGCATAAAGAATAACACGGAGGACATTGGGTGAAGGAGAGGAGAAGTGAGTTGGAGGAAATCAGAGTGGGAGACGAGCCATGAGAGACTGGACTCTGAGAAACAAATTGAGGGTTTTGGAGGGGAGATGGGTGGGGTGGTTAGGTGAGCCTGGTGGTGGGTATTAAGGAGAGCACATATTTCATGGAGCACTGGGTGTGATGCATAAACAATGAATCTTGGAACACTGAAAAAAATAAAATTAAAAAAAAAAAAAAAGAATTGTGACCTAAATATAACCTAAATTATATTCTTGGGGTAAATTTTTTTTTTTATGTGCAAGAATTACTCAAAACTAACACTAGGTGGCGCCAAGCACCACATTTCTTACTGATTTCACTTGCGTCAAATTTAATCCGTTTTCCCAAGGTTTCCAATTTGTTTTGTTTTGTTTGGCTTTACCAATTCTATTCTGTGTGTTGTTCAGGATTATTGCAAAAGCAAATAAAACAATAAAAACAAACAAAAATTACAGTATTTCAGACACAATTTTTCTTAGATAGTTTAGAAAGGAAATTATGGGCTAAGAAAGTGTGCTTATCTCTGGCTATTGAATTTTTAGGACACCCTATGTGCTTAGGTACCAAAAGAGGGTGCTCTAATACATCTTAAGAATACACTTCTTAGAAATAAGGCTACAACGTTTTCTTTCATGCAACAAAGAGTTCTTTTTTCTGTACAACAGGGTCGACTGAATGGCTTTCTTTTTTAAAATCTAATATGGTTATGAACAAATGTCTTATTCATTAAAATCGAGTTAAAAACAGTTTTGAATTCTCTACAATCTTAGATTCAGAATTGGCCTTTGATATTTTTTAAACTTAAAAGTACTATTTTCAGTTGTGACTATGAGACTTTGAAAAGCCCCTGGCAGCTTGAGCCCAACCAAGTGAATGGCATATGAATATGTGGCTTTCTTCTTGATTTAATTAAAAACATCTTCCAACACTTCAGAGTTTCTCCTCCACTTAGGAGAAAGATGGGTCTCGTGAAACTAGAATGTAGGTTAACTAAGTGATTATTCCTGGTCTCCCAAGGGCAGGAAGGGAAGCAGAGAAACCTTTTCCCATAACTTCCTTGCATGTTGTGTGGGAAAGTTGAATGCACAAAGGGGACGCTGGCCAAGTAGTCTTGGCAAGGTCCCTACTGGGGGTAAGAGGCCCTGAGCACAGCTTCTTGATACCTCTGGAGTGTTGTCACTGGACACAAGTTCCAGATTGGGTGACAGGCTACATGTGGGTGAGTAGTAGAGAAGGGAAGGGAGAGATACTGCTTAATATGCATTAACAGTTAATGTAAGTACATTAAGGACAGTTACCAGGGTTTTATGTGTGTTCATTTCTCTTAACAGCACAACATATGAAAACACAGGCCAGAGAAGTCCCTGCCCAAGATCACATTAGTAAATGGCAAAGCCAAGGTTCAAACTAAAGCAGACAGGAAACCAGAATCTGTGCTTATAACCACTAACTTATACCATCTTCTCGAAGGGAGAGCAAAATCAGTGTTTACTATATGCCAGGTACTTTTCTAAGTGTTTTGCCCACATACACTCTCTTAATTCTCATAATCCCAATGCACACATTATCGTCCCCATTTTACAACTGAAGAAACTGAGGCACGGACTAGTAAAATGTTTAAGATAGTGATTGAAGTCAAGGGTGTGCTTAAAAGCAAGATTTTAAAACAAAGTCCATTTCAAGAATGCTTGGCAGCTGCAGAATTGAGCCCTGAGCTGCTTTTCCCTGGGGTCCTTTGACTTCCATGATGCCACCACCTCCAGGCTGTCCCCGAGTCCCTTTGCCTCTTTTGGTAGTTTTGGTCTAGGTATGGGGATGAAGTGGTTTGTTTTGTTTTGTTTTGTTTTGTTTTCTTATGTTTCTTGTCACCACTGGGGTTTTCCTAAAAAGATAACCCTCAATAGGGAGAGCAAGAAACGCTAATGTCCTCTGCTGAGCACTGTGTGCTGAGAGAGTACTGCTTTCGGATCAAAGTCCTGGGGCAGTCTCCTAGAAGCCTACCTTCTTCCCACCTCCAGCCTGCCCTCCATACATGCCATCTTCCTACCAGTCTTCCCTTGCCTGTCCCCACCCCCGGCCAAGATGGCCTTGGGTCCCCTTCCCAAATATTTGTCCCCTCACTGGTAAGTGACAAAATGAATGTCCCCACTCTGCCAGTGAGAACCGCTGCTTCCTTGCAGAAATGATGTGGATGGTTGCTCAGGAGATCCTGTGAGGGTTTGTTGGGGCAGGTTGTTCGTCAGAGGCTGTAGACCCAAGGACACAGTTTAGCAGTTACTTCACTTACTAACAGAAAGTGAGGACCATCGGCTGGATGAGTCTGTCACCAGAAGGGACAGAAAATCCAAAAGATCATCGACAGGTTCTTTTCAAATAAAAACATTCTTTATTTCTTGGAATTTTGGTTTTCTTATACGTAGAATGAAGTTATTTAGAAGCCCTCTAAAAGTGGTGTTACAGCAAGTTACACCTGGGAAGGAGCCATCTCATCTGAGTGGCCAGTGACCATAAGGACATCCTTCTCCTTTTCTTAAGACTTTCACCACTTGAAATAATCTATGATTCCTCACCTCATCTGGTCCTTATCCTTAAATGGCTCTGGAATTTGCAGTTGTCGGCAAAAACAGTCAGAGAAGAGAGGAGGGAAAACCTCACTGGCTACCTTTCTGGATGCTCTTTGCAGAGTATCTCCTGCCTCCCTGAATATGGGCCCAGCTGCATATGATGGACAATGCGATTTGTGGAATGGGAAGAGCATTCCAGTCATGACCAAAGGCTGAGAGGAGACAGCAATGCACATGGCATAGCTGGAGAGAAATGGGCTGGTGTGGTTGGCCTTGAGGTGCAGAGAGTAGTGGGAGATATGGGAAATAAGATTGGAAATGAGATTCGGGACAGATTCTAGAGACTTGGGAAAGGCAGGCCAAGTCATCTGGACCCTACCCAGTCAATAGCAACTCACTTCAAAGGGTGTTTTTCATTTGTTGTTTTCAGTAGGGAAGCAATAAGATGAAAATTATCAAACAAGTTTAGGTTATAGAAATGAAAATATTTATGCTCCGTTCTTAGATGAGAAATGGGTGGCAACTAACCAAAACTAGCTGAATCTGTCAAAAAGATCACCATATCAGAACCGATCTGGATGCTGTAAGAACCCTCAGTCCATACAAATGACTGTTCAGCATTCAGGGATTCCCCTCCCACAACATTTAATCTAATTCTTACCAATCCAATTTACCCTAGCCAGCAACCTAACAAAAGCAATCTTTCCTCAAACCAAAAGTTCTTTGCCTTTTGTTTTTGGGTTTTTGGTGTTGCTTAAGAAATAGCATTTCAGATGCCCTCAGCCTTCAGAGAAAGCAGATGGATGTGGAAATTAGAGTCTGAACCACTGTTGTCTCTATCATGAAGACTTCCTCATTGTAATAAGCTGGTACTCAGCCATGCTCTGGTAGTGTTAGTGAGAAGAATTCCCATATTTATAAAAGGTCTACAGTTGATTTTTAGAGTAAGTGAGCAGAATTTCCAAACTTACAAAAGGCCTAAAATTGAGTTGCAGGGTAAGTGAGCAGAATTTCCAAATTTACGAAAGGTCTACAATTGAGTTTTAGCATAAGAGAGCAGAATTTCCAAATTTACGAAAGGCCTATAATTGAGTCTTAGAGGAAGTGAGCAGAATTTCCAAATTTACGAAAGGCCTACAATTGAGTTTTAGAGGAAGTGAGCAGAATTTCCATATTTATGAAAGGCCTACAGTTGATTTTCTAAAAAGGAACAAAATAGTCACCAGATGGCAGTTGACAGGCCAACTTTAAAGGCAAATATTTGTTTTGGTCTCTTTCCTAAGGGAAAGAAAGTTTGGATAGTTAGTAGAAGAAAAGAATAAGAGAAAAAAGCAAGAGGAGAAGAAATACTAAAGATCGTATGTAAAGAGACACATGAGGAGGAATAGATATTGGAAAATAAGAGGAAAGAATTAGCCAGTTCTAGAAAAATAGAAGGTGAGAGAAAAAAATTTAAACTGCAGATTTTGTCCAAATGGTTGCCTAGGCAACTTAACTAGGAGTGGTTCTCTCTCTACTGAATAGTTGTTGAAAGACACCCTGAATTTAGAGTCGGCTCCAAGAGTATCAGCTGGAAAACAAATGTGTTTCAGGCATCTTAGTTACGGGCACCATATTTTCTATATTATGCTTTTCTCCTAACAATAGAAGTGGTTGATTTCAGTGATTTGGGAGGATAATAGAAGAGGAACCAGAAAATTGAAACACAGGCATGGTGAGGGTTTGGAAGTCAGATTAGCCTAGGATATTAGTATGTGTAACATCAAGTAACAAACTGAGGGAAGAGTAAATTAGGAAGCAGCCCAAAGCCCGTTTGGCAATGTGAGATCATCTTTACAGACTGCCACCGATCCTGTCGAAAAGCATTTTCCATGTAAAGAGTTTGATACACTTGAAGCCACTTAGTGTGGAGACAAAAATATGTCATTTTTTACAAGACAGTTTTTTATCCTCCATTAACATGCACCTCCTACGGATACTGTTATCACTGTTGTCTGTTTAGTTGAATAGTTATAAAGAACAAAAATATTTTAAAATGCTTTACTCCCCCTGTTAGAATTTGTCTTTCCTATAGTTTATGGTATTTTCCAGAAAATGTTAGTATTACATTGTTATAAATAAATGCATCTCTACAAAGTTGTCCTTCTTGTATTTGGGGGGCTGAATTCTTGGGGGGGGTGTTTGTAGTAGTGTGGGAAGGGGTGTGGGGTAATAGGAGTAATAAGAGTGGTTGTTTTCCATAATGACTCATGTCGTCTCTTTCAAGCAAAAACAGGAATAAAGAGTGTGATAATCTTTGCTGTTGTTTGGAAACATACTTTGCTTGTGTCATCCTCTTTTGCCTTCATATGAACACCGGTTTCTATCAAGAAAACTTAACAAATTCATATGCTATCCTGTGAGATATAATGAATCCTAGATATAAACATTTATGCTTATAGACAATAAATTGGAAGATCATAGCATGAAATTAAATTATCTTTGGCTTTTGGCAAGTGTTCGAATTTCCTCCTTGGGAATCACTTTGCCAATCATTTACTCTTTACTTTCATCCAGCAGAGAAAAAAGCAAAATCTAAGTTCACAGTAGTACCAATAGCAAAGCAAATGCAATACTCAATCCTTGGCCACCTATTTGGATTAAGGTCAAGATTTTTTCAGAAATAGGAATGAAGTAGAGAAAGCCAAGAAAAGCCTGGTGGATTTTTGCTCAGTTGTATTTATTTTCCTGGATCTAAGTAACACTGAAAAGAAAGTCAAGCAGATATAGTACATCTCTGCATATTTTGTATCACTTATGCATACATTTTTTTAGGCCTTTTTATGTTTCAGTTGAACAAAATAGCCACACATTTTAATTCTTTTTTTAAAAAGATTTATTTATTTATTTATTTATTTAATCTATTTGAGTGAGAGAGAGAGCAGGCAGGCACATGTGACAGCAGGGGGAGGGGCACAGAGAGAAGGAGAGAGGGACTCCAAGAGCAGATTCCCTGCGGAGCTTGACCTCCATCCACGGGCCCTGCGATCACTACCTGGGTCGAAACCAAGTCTACAGCTTAACCCAGAAGCTGCACCATATATTTCATTTCTAAGCAAATCTTCTAAAAGTGTAAAAAAGTGGTCTAATTCAAATAATGACTGTAATACAATAAATAATTTTGGAAGGTCCAGTCTATTCTGATATTATATAATGTTAACATAGTAAATTTCTTACCAGCTGCCTTCCAGGTTATACTCAAGAGATTAGCAATCAGCTGAGTTGTATGACCTTGATTCTTCTCAAATATTACATGAGGGAATTAACCCAGATGATCTTTTACAAATTCTATTCTGAAAAAAATTCTCTAGGTTTTACTGTTTAAGAAAGAGTTCATTATACAAAACAAAAGAAAGATAAAAATTGTGCAAAATATAATTGCTTAGACAAAATAACTCAAATAAACAATTATGAAAAGCATTAGTATTCAAATTAAAAAATAAATAAAGGGGGCGCCTGGGTGGCTCAGTGGGTTAAAGCCTCTGCCTTCAGCTCAGGTCATGATCTCAGGGTCCTGGGATTGAGCCCCGCATCAGGCTCTCTGCTCGGCAGGGAGCCTGCTCCTCCCCTCTCTCTCCACCTACCTCTCTGCCTCCTTGTGATCTCTGTCTGTCAAATAAATAAGTAAAAATCTTTAAAAAAATAAAATAAAATAAAGGATGATACTGAAGTGGGAGAGCGAGGTTGTTGTCTCATGGAGTCGAAGAATGAATCTCACAGAAAAAGGAGAGTGAGGAATGTTGTGCCCGAGGTTTTGAGTCCAAGAGACCACCAAGGAGCCAACACCGATGCAATCACACGAGGGTTTATTCGACAAGCTTAAGCTTGGGCCCAAGTATACCCGACATAGGGGAGTAGGGACTTGGACCCCGAGCTTAGTTAAGGCAGGGGTGTTTATGGGTTCCTGTTACTAAAGCAGGCTGGGGGTCTCTGGAACTAAAGCAGGGTGGAGGTTCTTGTTACTAAAGCAGGGTGGGGGAAAGTTCAGCCCTTGGGCACAGGGGTCTGAGATGGCTGCCTGAGCTCAGATGGCTGTACCTATGCTAAGGCTAAACCTGAGGTGGGATGGCCTTGACTTTTCTCGGCCTCCACAGAGGAAAGTGATAGTTTTACTAAGCAAGGATACAGAAAAAGCTCTCAGTGAGTGGGGTCCTGACAGAGTTGCCAACATGGGCCTCCATGGACAGTCTTTTGTTTAAAACTTACCAGGGAGCTTGTGGCCTTAACATTCTTCTGACGTCTTGGTTTGAGTAAGGACTGGTGATAACTCATTTCACAGCTTCTTTTTTGGGGTCTGGTTATTCTCTGTTGATCACAATGTGACTGCCTAAAAAGACCCCACCTCTGATGCCCAGGGCAGGGTGGTCTGGTTTGTTCCTTTATCTCTGATTTTGTTAGGCTTCAGCATTTCTGGGATTTCTGTGAGCCTGATCACAGCCCCCTACCTATCTTTCCCTACCTAGCCCCGCCTGTCCCTTACTCAATGAGACCCTTCAGATGTGTATCGGTGGGTCTGGGTCATATGCTTAAAGGATGATTGCCAACTTGTATCTTGGGGGTAGAGATAAAGTTTCCGAAGACGTTTTTATGTTAAAGTAGACTTACAGGATCCTGCAGGTTGGGCTAAGATTGCCTTTTGCCCTTAGCAAAGTGTTGACCCTTGATTCTCTTATCCAAGCAGTTGGGTCCTTAGGGGAAGGTCACTGTAGCTGTTTCAAGGACTCGTCAAAGGGGTGCAAGTAGTAAAGAAATTTCATAATTATTTTTCTTCTGCCTTTGATTCCCACAACAATGCCAGAAAATAGTTCACAAAGGAGGAAAAACAAAGGGTTTGAGAAAATAATAAGAGAATGTGAATAAAATACGTATTTTATTTTTTCTGACCATTGAATTAGCCAAAATAATACAATAGGGTGTGGTGATTAAGAGCCTGGGTCTGAGGCTGACAGACCTGAGACAATTGTGGTTATGCTTCTGAGATTGCCAGCCCTGGGCAAGTCTCCATTTTCCTACAGCAAATTGAGAATAACAATAGCACCTACTTCCTACAGTGATTAATGATTTATATGAGCTTAATGTGCTCAGCACAGTTCCTAGTATATGTTAAGAGTTTAATCTTAATCAGTTACTGTGTCTCTCTTGCTGATGGAAATGTACAGTGGCACAGACATTTTAATAAGCAACTGGATGATGTATTGATGAAATATTAAGTAGTCCTTAACTTGGTTTAAATAGTTTTTAGTAACAGCAATGGATCTAGCCATCTTAGTTTGGGAACCACGAAGAATTAAATGTTCCCTAGATGGTCCTTTTAGCAAAGACTGTTCACTTCCAAGCTGTTTTGGTTCAGCACCTCACTTAGTGCATGCACACATACACACACACAGAAGTATGTATGTATATATTTATATGGTGTATATAAATATATAAACACTAAAAACAACAAAAAACTATAAAACTCATCAATGTTGTTTAAAGGGTATATTTTATCATCATTGTGTAACAAATTCTGTACCTTATTTTAAAAATTTGAACATAAAATTCTATCGAAGTTAAGAATTTATTTCAGGTGCATTTTCTACAGGCATATTAATTTTTTAAAAAATTTTTTGGGAATGGCCACAGGTCTCTTAAAAATTCTTAGCTGTACAGTTTTAAAAACCCAACCAACTTGCAAGTTTATGCTTAAATTAAATAAACTTATTTATTTGCAAAGGTACTGACATGTTTCACTACTCAACTGATTTATTTAACCACATTGCATATTTTTCATAAAAGAGTCTTAAGAGAGTCTTCTGTTTTAATATATTTACAACAAATCTCTATATAGTTAAACTACTTAATCTCCAAGAAGTATGGCATTATTAAACATAGAACATGCTTTTTTAGCTAAGAAAATACCTTTTCTATTTGTTGAATTGCACATAATAAACTACCATTGATAATAAATAAATGCATTTATATTATCTATAATAGATATACATCTCATACAGTCAGTTTGACTGCAACATTACAGTTTTTGAGAATATATTCAGAATAAAAGGTCCAGTAATTAAGACAC
The DNA here is from genome assembly GCA_004024625.1 of Mellivora capensis. Taxonomy (NCBI): domain Eukaryota; kingdom Metazoa; phylum Chordata; class Mammalia; order Carnivora; family Mustelidae; genus Mellivora; species Mellivora capensis. Next base: position 83,365 of record PISX010005403.1, on the reverse strand, counting down.
ACCAAGCTTGTCTGACCATAGTTTTTAATATATGGTGAGAATGACTTCATATCTTTTAAAAGATGGCTATAATGTAAATGTAAATGTAAAATGTAAATGTAAATGTAAAACCTTTTGCTTATGGTGGTTCTTAATTCCTTTACAGTAATGAAAAGATTTAAACCTTGATTTTCAATATATTGTCTCAAAACACTTTAATCAAAATAATATGCTTTTCTATGGATTTTTGGTGATGAACTAATTCAACTTTACTGTTGGGATTATGTGATTTCTTTTTTGTTTGTTTGTTTAAAGATTTTATTTATTTATTTGACAGAGATTACAAGTAGGCAGAAAGAAAGGAGAAAACAGGCTCCCTACTGAGCAGAGAGCCTGATGCAGGGCTTGATCCCAGGACCCTGGGATCATAACCTGAGCTGAAGGCAGATCCACCCAGGCACCCCTGGATTACATGGTTTCTTGGGCAACTTGGTTACTGGGATTTTAAAACTTAATGATTTGTTATTGTAAATTTGTTATTTCTAGTCAAATATTTTTTTAAAAAAACAAAAGGCTCTATTTTAACTCTATTTTGCTATTTTTTTCATATAAGTGAATGCTCAGAGAAATGGGAAAATTAACATGGATCTTCCCAAGTATTCCACTTTCATTTTTCATAACAATGATTAATTTCTCAATTTTTCTTACTATGATTTTTAAAAATCTCCATCTGTCAAAATGAAGTAATCACAACATTACAACTTGTCCCACAGGTTCAGGATTTTCAGTTCTCTGGAAGACATGAACCAACAGGAGGGTGCAGGTAGCAGAAATGGAGATAACTTACATGGAGACTTTCTTCCTCATGTCTCCAAACAGCATTCACTCCTTGAATACTTTCACTATTTTCAGACCTCCAAATAGCTCTTATTTGAGGACACTAAAACAATTCATCTTTGCTGCACAGATAGTACTACTAAACTAGCTGTCAGAGGATCTTCAATACACACTTCTTATGACAGGCAATTTGTATCCCTCGTATCACCGTTGAGTACAGAGACACTCTCCCGTCTGCCTTCCTCAAGCCCCTGCTTGTCATGTCTGCATTGGGTCTGTTAATCATCTTAATCAAGTTATTGTAGATTAACCTAAATTACTCATAGTGCTCTTTGACTGCAAGATGCAGACACTCAATCTGAATTTAAACAAAAAGAATCAATGGATTCATGTAACTAGAGTCCAGAGGTATTCCTCCTGAAAAGAGAAGTCCAGGCCCTTCAATAATGCTGTTGTTCTCTGTCTATATTTCCTACCCTCTATGTCTGGTGTATTAATGGTTTTGTTCTGGGGCTCTGTCTGTGTCACCAGAGATCTGCCCCTCTCCCTTGCTTTTCTGCTTGTCTCTGTCTGGCTTGATTTTTCTAGGACGAAACATGTGACTGACAAGAAAGCCACCAACAAGCCCAGACTCCTAACTCCCACCTTAAACATCCCACGGAAGAGACTGTTGTTCCCCAACAGTTCTAGCAAATAATTCCTGGAATATTTGGGTCAGTTTGACTGGAGATATGCTCCTATGCTGAACCTTTTAGCTCTAGAAGAAGGTGCTTGGATGGGCAATGACTGATACTGGTTCTCCCACTGTGGCAAGAAACAAAGAGGTTTAGCTCCATATGAACCCAGTGAAATTCAACAGAAGAAGAATTTGATACCCATACTTATTAAAAGAGAAAATCAACAAAGAGGCTAACACCTTATTTCCCTGAGTTTTGAAAATATTTTGTGATACTGAATACATTTTTAAAGAACATGTCCCCATGGTGGTAACAGTGAATGCCTAGCGATGATTCATATTCTCTCTATATGGGTGTATATGTGAACATTTCCATATTAGGGGAACAAAGTGCATGTCCATTTTTAGGGTTCTGATGCTCCTAAATGGAGTAGCATGACTTATAACCCCACATAACCTCTCTCATGACTAATGCCATATAGGCCCCAAGGAACCACTTCTTTTTGTACCTATAGGAAATTAAAGACTTGAAATGAAAGGCAACTATGCATAACTAATGTGAATGTTTGTAGTCTGTTTCTTTGCCTCTGTTAGAGACAAACAAGGCTTCACGGGCAGGGAGGATTTGAGGGGGAGAAACATTTAGCTAAGATAAAAGCCAAACTGACTGGTCAAATTATTTCTTACAGGTAATAAGAATGCAGTAGATTCCTGCCTTACAAAATATCATTTCCCATAATCCCAGATGTACTGTTTCTTGCTTCTTTTCATACTGCAATTCGTGGTTCCAGTTTTAACTATAAATTCTAACAGCATTCACAACAGTTGCATGTGATGGAGAAACACTTGACAGCCTTCTGAAAACTTTGAAGGAAAACCTCATTTAAAATGGGGCTGCGTTGGGACGCCTGGGTGGCTCAGTTGGTTAAGCAGCTGCCTTCAGCTCAGGTCATGATCCCAGCACCTGGATCCAGTCCCACATCCGGCTCCTTGCTCCGCGGGGAGCCTGCTTCTCCCTCTGCCTGCCACTCTGTCTGCCTGTGCTTGCGCGCTCTCTCTCTGACAAATAAATAAATAAAATCTTTAATAAATAAATAAGTAAATAAATAAAATGGGGCTGCGAAGCTCTGGCTGGAGAGCCTTCACCCATGTACCATTTGTTGCAGTTCATTTTACCCAACAGGAAGATGCCGAGTTTACTACCCCAAGAGGAGGAAGGGAAATTTTGCTCTTTGCCCAGCAACAACCCAACCAATGGGAAACTGCTACATTCTAGCCAACAAGTTGCCACAACCTTGAGCACTGTTTCCTTCCAAATAGCCCCTCCTCACGTCCTTCTTTTCCTCTGTAAAAGAAACCTCCACTCCCTTGTTCTCTGGACTTGTTTATAGCTCACCATAGTTTCCATTTCTGGAATTCTGATTCCCCTGTTATCCCCAAATAAACCCATTTTGCTGGTAAAGTGGCTGGCTATTTTTTTTTAAATTTTATTTATTTATTTATTTATTTATTTTTAAAGATTTTATTTATTTATTTGACAGACAGAGATCACAGTAGACAGAGAGGCAGGCAGAGAGAGAGAGGGAAGCAGGTTCCCTGCTGAGCAGAGAGCCCGATGCGGGACTCAATCCCAGGTGGCTATTTTACTTTTAAGGTTGTCAGTAGGACGTAATTTATATTACTTTTAGATATACATTATGAGGCCAATTAAACTAGATGAATATTGAATGCTAGGATTCTGAGAGGTTTACACTTTATTGACACACGTAACAAGATTTATGTGTATTTTAAAAATTAAAATGTTTAAAATTTATTAATTTATATACATTTAGTATTCATTAGCTTTTTGTATCGGCTTTATAATTTTAGTAGATAATGTTGGAGACACATGATAAAATGTTCATCATCATTAGCAATCAGGGAGATCCAAATCAAAAATCGCATTGAGATACCACCTTACACCAGTTAGAATGGCCAAAATTAACAAGACAGTAAACAACATGTGTTGGAGAGGATGTAGAGAAAGGGTAACCGTCTTACACTGTTGGTGGGAATGCAAGTTGGTACAGCGACTTTGGAGAACAGTGTGGAGATTCCTCAAAAAATTAAAAATAGAGCTACCCTATGACCCTGCAATTGCACTACTGGGTATTTACCCCAAAGATACAGAAGTAGTGAAAAGATGGGCCATCTGTACCCCAATGTTCATAGCAGCAAAGGCCACAGTCGCCAAACTGTGGGAAGAACCAAGATGGCCTTCAACGGATGAATGGATAAAGAAGATGTGGATATACAATGGAGTAATATGCCTCCATCAGAAAGGATGAATACCCAACTTCGGTAGCAACATGGACGGGACTGGAAGAGATTATGCTGAGTGAAATAAGTCAAGCAGAGGGAATCAATTATATGATTTCACTTACTTGTGGAGCATAAGGAATAACACAGGGGATATTGGGAGATAATTGGAGGGGGAGACAAACCATGAGGGACTGTGGCCTCTGAGAAACAAACTGATGGTTTTGGAAGGGAGGGGGAGTGGGGGGCATGGGGGAGCCTGGTGGTGGGTATTAAGGAGGGTTCATATAGCATGGAGCACAGGGTGTGGTGCATAAACAATGAATTTTGGAACACTGAAAAGAAATAAAATAAAATAAAATGAAAAAAGTAGATAATGTTGGACATTTCAGAAGAAAAGTGTTTTGAAAACAAATAATTTTCATTTTTACATTTTTATGTTAATTTTAATCTACCTTTTAATGAGACTGTGCAAGCTTTGTACATATTGAATATAGTTACATATTTTCTTTTAATCCTTTAGAATAATTGCTTTCAATAGAATACAAAATAGGGAGGAAATCTTGATTTTACCACCTAATTATTTTGCTTAAATGAAGGCAAGAAAATATATTTTATGGAATAATTGTATAATAATTCATAAATTATGCTTGCTGTTATTACCTATTCATATGTTAGTGTTCATTAACAGTGCAATCAGACATGGGCAATAATAACTGAATTCTTTTGTTTTTGATATTTTACCAATTGTCACCCCATAAAATTGTAGAACATGTATTTAACAGTACATGGGTCTCCACTTTTACTCCTACTCTGGGATCTACTGGTGTTAAAGGCAGAATGAACAGGGACAAGAAACTTGGTCTAAACATGGCTATTGTGAAAGAAACTTAAGCTGTTGATAAAAACAGCATTGAAATTACTTTAGGACAAGGTCCACAAAGAGAGAAAAATGAAGTTACGAGGAAGCTAATAAATGAGAGAATGAGGAAACACTGAAAGGCTAGGTTTATGTTGAAGAGGAAAGATTGTGGCATTTATCCTGTTCTTTTGGATTACTTCAGTTATTCTGACTTTTTCTGGTTTGGGGTTTTATTTGTTTTGTGTGTGTGTGTGTGTGTGTGTTAACTATGTTGTTATTTGGATTTGCCATTATCTGTTATATATAATAATTAATAATTAAGAATTCACACTAAGCATCTTTTCAGTGGGTTTAAATCTTTGTGTGAGAGTTCAAGTGTGTCATACATTTATACATATACATATATAATTTTTTGAGCAGTCTAGTTTAGAAGTTATCATAAAACTGATGTCAGTCAATTCTACTTAATCTAAATTAATTCAGGATTTTTATTGTGTGTGTGCCTGCTTCTTCATCTGCAAAATGGATCTCCTAACAGTACTTATATTTTAGGATTGTTGTGAGAATTAAATGGGTCCATATATATAAACTACATAGAATAGTGGCTGGTCTGTAGGAAGCCCTGTATCTTAGCTACTACTATTCTTACCCCCACCTTCATCCTTGCTGTTAGGCATATAGTCCAGGTGATGATGGTGGGTCCCCAGGGAGCAAAGTATGGTGGGATACATCTTGTCCTCGATTTTCATCACTATGCATGCCGTGATACCCACAGTGAGAAGTCCCATTCTTCCAAAGTTTCCCTCAGGCAACTACCACATCCTGGCTATAGGCCTTTCTGGTTTCATTTCACACTTAGCTATTTTCACACTTCTTTTCAGCACATTTAGCTCAGGAAAGTTCTGTGTCAGACACACCTACTTAGATAAGCAAATATCCACCCTATTTTAACTTTGCTCTGCTTCTGGGTCTGAAAGGAATTTAAATAAGCTTGCTACCTCCTCTCTCTCCACCTGAGAACGGAGGTACAAACTCTGTTTCTCAGATTCCTCCAAACATATATAGGATTTCACTCTGTACTACACCTCAGAACTTAGCCTGGGGAAAGGTAGCCAGTGAAGTACTCTGGGCCCCAAGAGGGACTCACTAGCTCCCAAGCTCTCTGGCTTCTCTTCTCAGCAACCTTTGTTTTCTCTCATAGAATTGCCAGTCATTTTAAAGGGGATTTTCTTCTTTCTAGTGGGGGCCTAAGCCACTCCTGCCTCTCCCTGCCCTCCTCTGAGAACACTGACCATCACGCAGGCTGAAGCCATCCTTCATGAATGAGCTCTGATGAAAACTTTTACATGAGGGGTGAAGGGTTGGCTTTGCTTATAGCTAGGGTGCTTTGTACACTTTGTCTAAGCTTCGGACACTTTTGAAAGTGAAAGGGGACACTATTTCTCATTTTTCCCGGACAATAGGTACGAACTGGGATAGTCTCTCTCCCTTCCAGCAAACCAAGCTTTGTGGTGCTCAGAGTTTACAAACAATGTAGCCAGTCTCCCCACCAAAGTTCTAGCCATACCCACTCCCTCTGCATGGTGATTGGCTAGTCTTTGCCACAATTGATCAGTACAAGAAAATGTTTGTTGAGTTTAGGCTGCCTGGAATCAGGGGCCTCTCTCTAATCTGTTGAGCCTGCATGGTCTCTGTTGTTTTTAGCTATGGTTTCTTTTTAAAAGTGTAAGCTAAGAACGAAATACTGTTTTCCTAAAGGCAAAGAAAAAGAAAAATGCTTCCTCCAGACTAAATACGTAGCAGTTGTCTGATGGAGTTCTTTCTCTGGGACTAAGTGGTTCTCTCTGGCTTTACTGGGGAGTCTGAGCTCCTCTCATACCCCAAACCACTGCTTGATGGAAAATCTGCAGGGTAACCAGAACTCTGTGTCTTTCTGTGCTTCCGTAGACAGTTTTTTAAAGAAATTCAGAACCTAAGGAATGGGCTCTAATATAACTTTCACTCTTTACTAGGTATTTTCCAGGGATTTAGAAGATTGAATTTCTGTAGCAATTCATAAAGCTCTGTTGATTGTTTCTTTTCCTTACATAGATTCCCATACACCTACCTAGAAAATTTAAAGGATTTAGTAATTTGCTCACACCCAGAGGTTTATCTGAAATTAGTTTGTCTTTGGAGTCCGCCTCATTCCCAACCACCAATCTCCCCCATCTCTCGGCTTAAGATGATTTGGTTCCACAGTGTGTCTGTTTGGTAGAGTGAAGCTCCTAGGTATGGAGGGTCCCACTATGAGCCCAGCCCACAAGACTCAGTTGTGTCAGAAATATAACTTTATTTTCCTACATTCAAACTTAGTTTCAAACAGGAATTCCACAAAGCCGATTCTACCTCATCTCCACCACACCTAGATAATCTCAGTTCACTTAAGGTTTATTTTTAGTTAATGAATGTATCCTTGTCTCGGCAGAAAATCAGGCAAGTGTTTTCTCATCTTCTCCCCTCCAGTCCACCAGATTCCCTGCTTCCGCGCCCTCATGCTGTGCCATGCCTTCTGTTTCACTGAGAGAAATGCCGCCACTCCCAAGGCAACTCCTTCACTGCCCTGAACTTCTCAGACTTTCCACCCTCTCAAGAACTTCTCTCCACAGACTATCCCCTTTTTCTTAATTGTCCCTGAGACCTTTAAATAATTAGAAAGTTCAGCCCTTTTCAACTCAAAAGTGTTAGCTTTTACAACTTCTTGGTTTTTGTTTTGTTTTGGCTTTCCCCTTCCCAGTTCATCAGTGGTGACAATAGGTGCCTCGAAGTCTAGCTTCGAGCAGAGGCTCCAGCCAAAAGTCTTGTAATGTTTCTTGACACTGCCCTTTCCTTCATGTGGGTCAGGGACCACCGACATCAGAGGCACTGGGGATGAGTGCCAATGTCCAAAGGCGACTGAGGACTAGATACTGAGATACTACCCTAACGCAACTCACTTCCTGGCCCCTGTTCTCTGGCACTTCCATTTCATTCCCTGTCTTCAGATCTTGGATGAAACCTCGTAGAGAAGGAAGAAGAGGGACTCTTTGAATTGACTTAATGTAAACCTAAAATGCCTCAATAATCACAAATTTTACTGAATTTTCAGAAAAGTGACTATATCAAGTCTTCTGCCCTTAGATAAAAATGGGAGTTGGGTTAATAATCAAATTCAGTTATAGGAAAGGAAAGATGTATATTATAATATGTAGGTCTGGACTATAAATTCTTTCCCCATGCCATCCTTGAGGGTTCTCTCCTGTCTAGGTGGCTTGTGGACTTTCTTTCCTGACTGGACTCTCAAGGAGGGTACTTGAATCCCAGTGAGTCTGCAAGATGATCTATTAAGATTCCAGAAGAAATTATTAGTCCTCCTATTTATATTTAATTTTATATAAAATGAGATTTACATTGATCTTTACTATCTTTATGTGCGGATTGATACTGGCCCTTCACACAGGCATAATGTCAGCCACTTGTCATGACACGTCCTGATGAAAGAGTGATGTGGTAGTCCAGTTGTTTCCCCATTGTTCATCCCATTTCATCTTACTGTGAATAAGATTGTATGTAGACCCACTGAAGTGAATTCTCAAATAATGTTTTCTAGTTTTATTTAAGCATTATAAAATGAGATAAAAAGATTAGAGAGATGTCTACAAAAATACTGAAGATTTAGGACAATGTTACTAATGTATAACATTATAACAAAAAATGAGTGCTGATAATGTGTTCTATTCCTAGTGTGAGTTTTTCTAAGCCACATTCTCAGATATAAATTGGGAGCATATAAATCACTTTAGCAAAAAAATGTTGGCTTGGAAAGTTCATAATTACAAGAAGACCACTTGAAATGGGAATTTATGTTCATTATTACTGAAGATAACCCTTATTCTTAAGTGTATATTTGGCCTCGAAATAGTAGCTAACAGTAATAGGAAGCTATCTGGAATTAGCAAGACAGCATACAAAAATATTATTTATTTCATCTTCATCTCCTTCCGTTCATATTTTTATGTAATGCTCATACTATATTAACATAGTAATATATACATTTAAATTATGAATAAATAAATAAATAAATAATATACATGAAAGACAAACATTTTTTATTGATGGGGTACAAAATAAAAAATATTTAGAGACCATTGCTCAATAGGACAGCAAGGAGCAGGGCTGCTTCTAAATCTTATAAAATGGTAGAGCTGCACGGTGCTTTGAGAAGTTTGTGAGACTCCCTTCGGCCAACATCATATTTTGTTTTCTTCTTCGGTTTTTCCTTTATAAAGTTATAAAGCTGGGCCACTAGCATCACATACTCAGAATGAGTCTTACACCCTCTCATTCATTCATTTATTCAAACATATTAATTAAATACATCTTATCTGTACAGTGTAACAGGACAGAGTCCAGAAGTTCTTCCTAAAAGTGTCCAAATCAAGTAACAAGAATTCTTGGCAACAATTCTAAATTGTATTCGGCTGCCATCTTTCCCCACAGGGTGTCTGCCAACTATGCAAATAAAATTACAGGAAGAGGTTTGGCATTGCTCAAGCTAAAAATCTAGACGGGCAAATTAGTTCTAATGAATCCCTAGGTTAAAAAATGATTTCCAGTAAAGGGCTATTTTTCTTTCTTCTTCTACTTCTCCCATTCCTCTCCTTTCAATGCATTAAAATGATGTTACAGGTTGTCAGAAGCGTCCACTGTTAATCAGGGCTAAGCAGAAAATACAGGACATGATAATACCTAACATCTGAGCGCTTACTCAGTACTTTCTTTGTATTAATTCATTTAATCCTTATAATGAGCATTTAACTATGACTGTACTCATTTTAAAGAGGAGCTGAAGCACAGAGAAATGAACTGATTTAGCTAATTTTCTATATGGTAAGGAGGAGAGGCAGGACTTCCCCTCTTTAGTTTGGCCAAAAAGCATATAATCTGAATCACTATGCTATAATGCTGCCTTTAGCCCACTTATAGTTTACTTGGCAGATGTCAATTTTTCTTCATCTTTTTTTAACTTTATTTTTTTAAAAGATTTATTTCTTTATTTTAGAGAGAGAGAGGGAGCTCATATTGGGGGGCAGGAGGGTCAGAGGGAGAGAATCTCCCTTCTGAGTTTGGAGTCCAACATAGGGTTCAATCTTATGACCCTGAGATTATGAGGTTATGACCCGAGGTGAAATCAAAAGCAGGACACTTAACTGATCCAGGTGCCTCTTTTGTTAACTTTATTAAGATATAATTCAAATGCAACAAATGTATCCATTTAAAGTGTGTCATTTGGTAATTTTATCAAATATATACCCAAGTATCCAACAGACCAATCAAGACAAAGAATATTTTCATCATTCTACATTTCATTACTTCCTCGGTCCCCTTTACAAGAAATAGTAATTGAGACATTCATCATCATAAAATTCCCACTTTGTCCCTAGTAAGTTTCCCTGTGCTATTTTATTTTGTCTCATAATAACACAACCACTTCAGCTTCCTTAGATTAAAATTTGCATGATATTTTTTCTATCATTTTTAACTTATGTGACTTTATATTTAAAGTAAATGTTCTATACTAGGGGCACATATACATATATATTTAATTCGGCCATGTTCTTTGCTATTTGTCCAATCCCATCTGTACTTTGTTCCTTCTTTTCTTCTGCACCTGCCTTTTTATGGGTTAATCGATTTTTTTTTTTGGCATTCAATTTTTATAGCCACTGTTAGCTTTTTAGGTATAATTCTTTTCTTATTATTTTTGAATATAAAAATATGGCTGAGGAGTAGTTTTACATTAATTTTTAAATTGGTCAGTTGAATAGCTGGTTTTATTAAAGTGGGTTTTTTTGAAAACAATAAATATCTTAATTTGTTTTAACATTCTGATTTTATTTAAATTAAGTCACTCTATTGTTACATTTTTATATTATATATTATATCTTATTGTATATTCTTTTCTGTCACATGTTATTATATGTAATATATACATAGTCATATATATTTTATATGTTGTTTTGTCCAAGATGGATAAGATGAAAACCACAAAATGTAAGAAATGAGAAAATGGAGGTTTTTGAGGGATGAATCTGTAAATATGGCTTCTTCAATACACTACTTGTTTCAAAATGGATGTGAACAATAAAATGAGTCTTTGCTGAGCATTTTCTTTGATGCTGACTTGGGCAATTTTGTTAGCCACAAATACTTGAAAGATAATAGCCAGTGGAGCATGGATCACCACAACCACCTGAAATGAGTGTTTTTGCATTTTTGAAGGTGATTAGTATATAGTTCCTCATTAAATGAATAATCACATTTTTAAATAAAAGTTATTCTGAAACAAAATTTGTGAGATTTCCAGGTTAAAGTTAGCTTTGTTTACCAGAGAAACTTGAACATAGCTACGTAGTTCCTTCTCCCTTCCCCAATTCCATTTGGGTGAGTGGATAAGGCTCATACAAGGTAAGTGTTAAAATAAATAGGTCCAACATCTCTTAACCTCACAGGATTTCCATGAAGTTAAATTTGAAAACAGACCAACATAATGTAGAAGTACCAAAGAAGCCTAGGGCATTTAAGAAAGAAGGAACCTGAGTGATGATCTAGAGTAACATCATTTCTAGACTAGGACTCTGATGGTAATGTGGTTAGGTAATTTATCTAGGGAAAAATGTACAGAAAGCCAGTGGATGAAGCCCTGTGGTTTTAAACCATTAAAGACAAAACAAGAAAATCTTCTCATAATAGGATTTTAATATAGGGTAGCCAAAGATTATTATATTAATTTATTTAAGTACTAAATTTGAATAGATTTAAGATTAAAAGTGCTAATCCCTGGGTTATGGAGTTTTGTTTCATTATGTTTTTATTTTAATTATTTGTTCAGTTGAAAGCTGTCTTGAAGAGAGTAAAAGAATTGAGGATACAAACTTAATGTGGAAATTAACATTTTCCTGAAAGAAGTATCACACTTTGGATAAATGGAGATAAAACCTATGGTCTCTAAATAGAAAGACTACATATAATAATGATTCCATCCTTACTGATGAAATTCACAAATTTTAACTCAATTCTGATCTGTTAAAATTTTGAAAAGGAGATGTTCAAAGAGACGGAAAGACTATACTCTCCCAAAGAATCCTCAAGAAATCTTGAACCGAAGCATTTCTTCAATCTTCTATGACCCGTCACCTCTTTGATAAAAACTGCATGCTGACCCTTCACATGATAAGTCAAAACAATGAGTATTTTGTATATGCTTTCTTTAACTGAACACATCCTCTCCTCCCACACCCAAGATCCTCCCTTTAGAGAAAGGATGAATGCATGTATCTTTCCTGTGAATTGCAAGCCGTTTCCTTAAAGTGTTTGTCATTGTTCTAAATTTGGACTCGATGATTTTGAAACAAATTTTAAAGGCAAATCTTGATCTTGTCCCAGAGACAGACAAAATTAGGCTGTCAGGATTGATGTATATCATCAGAATTTACTAATTTGTAGGAGAAGTAAAGTTATGGAGTAAATTGGGTTCTTAGGTCCATTGCCTAATGTAGCCTCTTCCTGCAGCCAAGCAACACATGAAAATGGTATAATAAGAATGGTTGGTTGATTTTTCAAAGAGAATATGTCTTCTACATTCACATATAATGAAAACAGATTTGAACCACAGCTGTTTTCAAACACTCTGTGACATTACTCTGTATTGATTTGGTATGTAAATGCTATAATGGAAAGACACGTCATGTCTTTCCATTATAACATGTCATGCATCTTTTCAACCCTGAACCTCTATTGGCTTTTCCTCTTATTTGTATATTTACTTATTTGAATTATATTTGATTCAAAAATATTGCTACAATTAGAGTTTGGGTTCTGTTTTCATTTATTATATCAAATGATGTGGTATTTTGATCTATATACTGATGCCTATATTCTATTCAGCTACAGAAGGTTTTTCTCAATTATGATTTTGGTTATTCCCTTTTTTTGATGTCTATCTTAATAATATCTGTAATAATTAGGCTACATTTTCATTCTTTTCATATCTAACATTTTCACTTTCACTATTCACAATGTTTCCCTACCTTCTGGAGATTCTCTTCAGACAGGATCATTCTATTTATTACTGTCTCCTTCGTTGATATAATACCTTCTATTTAGTTATTAATTTCCTTGAGCGTTTGATCACATTCAGCTTATTTTTGAATCTCAGTCTTTTTGCTGTTTTCACTGGGCTTATCCTTTTTATTTCAATCTGTTCTCTTCTTATGGGTTCTTGCCCCTGTCTTTTTTTTTTTTTTCCTTTAATATCTTACTTATTTATTTGAGAGAGAGAAACAGTGCATGCACTAGTGAGAGAGCACAAGCAGGGGGAGCAGCAGAGGCAGAGGGAGAAGCAGGCTCCCTTTGAGCAGGGAGCCTGATGTGGGACTCAATCCCAGGACTCTGGGGATCCTGACCCAAGCTGAAGGCAGCTACTTACCTGACTGAGTCACCCAGGCGTCCTGGTTCTTTCTCATGTCTTATAGAAGCTACTCTTACCTGTTGATATGCCAGAGATATTTTTCAGACTTTTTCTTCTTCTGTTTGTTTTGATAAATAATTTTTCAAGGGTATATTCTTGTTCTCTCTTGTCAGAGCAAAGTAACCTCTGCTTTTTTGTAGATAAGCCCACAGATTTCATGTGTCATTTGTTTATTATTTTCTGGTTTTCCTCTTTAAAAAATTTTTTTTTAATTTATTTATTTGTCAGAGAGAGGGAGAGCGAGTGAGGGAGCACAGGCAGACAGAGTGGCAAGCAGAGGCAGAGGGAGAAGCAGGCTCCCTGCTGAGCAAGGAGCCCGATGTGGGACTCGATCCCAGGACGCTGGGATCATGACCTGAGCCGAAGGCAGCCGCTTAACTGACTGAGCCACCCAGGCGTCCCTGGCTTTCCTCTTTAGAGCAAAAGAAACAATCATTTAGATGTGGCATCTGTTACACACAGTATGAGTAGCGGTTTTTTTTTTTTTTAACTAAACTTGCTACACAGATAGTAACTGATGGACCCCTCCCCTACATACAGGAGCTATCTGAACCAGCTCTCTTAGCTAGAGGGTAGGTTTGGAGGGATAAGCTTCCAGTTTTGAAACAAATGTGAAATAAATTGGAATATTCTGTCCTCACTGCATAGTTCTCTGACACTTTGGGGATATTATCTGCCCAAAAAACTACCATATTCATCATTTACTGCTTAAGTGGTTTGAAAGTATTTGCTTGAGGTAATAGCACCTTGTTTATAGAAACCACATTCTAAGGGAGCATTGTGCTAGCTACTTCCAGCCCTTCTCTAATTTCAAGGGAGGAGAAGGAAAGTGCAGGAAAGAGGGAACAGAATTAGAACAATTTAGAATGTAATGTTCCCATTTGCAATAGCCAAGAAAATATGTCTTGCTAGGTTTCTGGCTGGCAGAGACCTAACATCCCATAGCCAAGAGGCAGATGGTAGAGTAGATCAAGGACTTTCTTGCTTTATTTTAGGATTTATTTTTATTTTTATTTTTTAAAAGATTTTATTTATTTATTTGACAGACAGAGATCACAAGTAGGCAGAGAGGCAGGCAGAGAGAGAGAGAGAGGAGGAAGCAGGCTCCCTGCTGAGCAGAGAGCCCGATTGGGGGGCTTGATCCCAGGACCCTGGGATCATGACCTGAGCAGAAGGACCTGAGCTGAAGGCAGAGGCTTTAACCCACTGAGCCACCCAGGCACCCCTATTTTAGGATTTAAAGGCACACCATCTTAGGGCAAAAGGGCATATGACCCACCACCAGCATACCCATTCATAATAAAAATAATTAGGGAACCAGGAATTTAAGGGAACATCTTTACTATAAAAAGAGATGATTTATAAAAATCCTGCAAATGAGGGTTTTGAAGGGGCGGGGAGTGGGAGGTTGGGGGAGCCAGGTGGTGGGTATTATGGAGGGCACGCATTGCATGGAGCACTGGGTGTGTTGTAAAACTATGAATTCTGTTATGCTGAAAAGAAATGAAATTAAAAAAAAAGTAAAAAAAAATATTGCTATAATATCATGCAATTCCTTATAATGAAAAAAATTCTATTATGTATTAGAAGATAATCAGTCATACCTGTGTCATTCCAAAATAAAGCTTTTAATCAGTTAAAAAAAATCCTGGAAATGACATAGTAAATAGGTGAATATTAGAAGCATTCTTTTAAAAATCAGGAATGAGACAACAACAATTTCACCTTATATTTGACCTTCAGTTGAAGCTCTTAGTACAATATTATGGAAAAAATTATATCAGAGACAAGTATTTAAGTTCATAATTTACATATGCTGTCATTAGTTACCTAGGAAAATTATCTATGGGTTATTAAAAATAATAGGGTAGTGTAGGCTACAAATCAGATGTTTCCCAAGGTCAGTTATATTTCTATGAAACAGCAGCAAACCACCAGAAAATATAATTAAGGAGAAGATATTATTGTCAGTAGTCTCAGGGAACCCCAGTTATCTAAGGATAAGTCTACATAATATACGCACAAAGGCCATAGAGGAAAATGATGAAACATTATTACACAGTACTGAAGAGTGTATCTATAAATAGATACCTCATTTTACATAAATAGGAAGACAATATCATAAAGGTGTCAGTGGTTTGAAATTAATAGATGCAACTCTAATTTAAAAAAAGCAGAGAGATTACAAAATTTATTAGTAGCTAGATAGGATGCAGAGATCAACACATGTATGGAGCATCGAAAATTATGGAGGCGAAGTATATTTTGGGTCCTACTTCTCATGACATGTAAAAATATAGTCCAGATGGTTAAGCACCCAAATGTTAAAACTCTAAAACTCTTGGTGGAAAATGCAGATAATTATCTTTTGGAACTTGGGTAGGCTGTTTCCTTAAGTAAGACAAAACACATTGACCATAAAATAAAATATTAATAAATTCAACAATATTAAAAGTATGAACTAAAAGGGGTGCCTGGGTGGCTCAATTGGTTAAGCCTCTGCCTGTGGCTCAGATCATGATCCCAGGACCCTGGGATCTAATCTCACATCCCGCACTTTGCTCAGCAGGGAGCCTTCTTCTCCCCCTTCCCTCTCCCTCTGTCTGCCACTCCACCTGCTTGTACTCTTTCTGCCAAATAAAATCCTTAAAAAGCAGGAATTTTGGCTATCAAAAGCTACATTAAAGAAAGTGAGTTACACGGGGCGCCTGGGTGGCTCAGGGGGTTAAGCCTCTGCCTTCAGCTCAGGTCATGATCCCAGGCCTGGGATT
Source organism: Mellivora capensis (assembly GCA_004024625.1). Taxonomy (NCBI): domain Eukaryota; kingdom Metazoa; phylum Chordata; class Mammalia; order Carnivora; family Mustelidae; genus Mellivora; species Mellivora capensis. The sequence goes on along the minus strand of PISX010005403.1, from coordinate 67,394 downwards.
GAGCCCCGCATCCGGCTCTCTGCTCCGCAGGGAGCCTGCTTCCCCCTCTCTCTCTGCCTGTCCCTCTGCCTACTTGTGATCTCTCTCTGTCTATCAAATAAATAAATAAAAATCTTAAAAAAAAAAGAAAGTGAGTTACAAATTTGCAAGATGATATTCACGACAGCCACACTCTAAAACAATTAGGATCCAGAATACGCAATAAGAAAAACACAAACAACCTACATGATAATGGGCAGAAAATGAACAGACAAAAAACCATAGACCAACAAACACATGAAGAGATATTCACTTCATTAGAGATTAGGAAAACACAAATGAAGACAACATTGTTATTTTATATGCCCCCGATGGGCCAACTTTAAAAAAACCTGGCAATACTAAGTGTTGGGGAAGATGTGAATCCACTTGTGGGTGCCTAAACTGGTGAATCCATTTAGGGAAAGTTTGGCATTATCTTCCAAAATTGAAGGTTAATCTATGGCCCCGCAATTCCAATTCGGAATGGTTCGTAATTCCAATTCGGAATGTATGGTTGGCTTACTTTGCTCAAGAACAGTGTTAAAAATGTATTGATACTCTCTGTTTTCTTAAGAAGAAGAAATTGCCATAAAGGAAGTGCCAGGAGATTCAACTCCATTTGGAGATTTTGCCAAGGTCTCCCAAAGCAACTTTTCTTTCTTTGTTATTTTTATTTCACTATTAAAAAAGAATCTTTAATTCATTTATTGTCATTAGTTAATACATAAAGGAAATAGCCATGAAAGAGAGGTGAATCTGTCACAGTATTTCCTTTCTAAAGCCTATGGATGCCTTTGGGTTATAAAAGCCATAGCAAAATCATAAATTGCTCTAAGGTGTAGGAAAATTGGGAAAAATATCTATTAGTTGAATCATTCTTAGCACAGCACAATCTCTTCTCTATTCTTTTACTTTCTCTTCTAGTAAAATCCTCAGTAATCAGAGAAAATAACCTATTATTTAAAAGCAAACATTCTTAGGCATAAACAATACATCTTAAATAGTTAAAAACAGAAAGGTTAAATGTGTCAGTTTAGAGAATTATAAAATCATCAAGTGGCTGTTCCTTAAACTTCTACTATAGAAATGTGTATAACAAAATTCTCTTCCGCTTCACACTAAATTAATATATAACCAAAAAACTATCTCTAATTTGCTGGGCCTTATGTTTTATATGAGGTATGAAAGAATCAGAGTTACAAAATACATACTTTAAGTTGAAATCTGTGTATCATCAGCTTATATCCTTATGTAGAGAGTGGGAGAAATAAATGAGTATGGGTGAATAATTTCAGCACCATGATCTATAAGGAGCAAAGGTGAATATGTATAATTTCAATGATCTTACATTCTTGAACCATGAAAAAGAAATGATTCATTACCTTTTAGAATAATACTTAAACATTCTCTCAGTTTTAGCATATTTTATTAAATGGAACATACAAGAATATCCTGACGTTACAAAATAAAATGGTCTAAGAACTTCAACCATAGAGGACTGTTTGCATAATGGTTTAATTAATCATCTAGATTTAATAAAAAAGAGAGTTTATGAAAAGGTCATAGATGGGGCTAGCTCTAGGGACTTGGTTCAAGGCTCAATTGATGTCAGAAGGGTCTGACTGTATATGCTTTGCTTTCTCTGGGTTGGTTTCATGTCAGGCTTGAAATGACATGCACATGACAGCACAACATCAAGTCCAAGTTATTTCCCATCCCAGGTTTAGGGGATTCCAGGCCAGCTTCTGCCCGACACCTCACCAGATCTGTGCTGGTGCTCAGGCCTGCAGAGAGCCATAGGCTGACCTGCCTGGAAAGGGGGAGGGGTAGGTAGACTTTGAGTTGTAGCTGGGATGCTGGTTAGGCTAGGCTGTGGGCACCGTTGGATCCATAACTATTATTGTTGAGACACAATGGCATGTCAGCCTCTCTTTGAGTGCTTACTCTGAGTCCTTCAAATGTTAGGAGCAGGCCAGGTATAGACACTGTTAGAAATTTTATTCTTTAATGTGAGGGCAGGAGGAAGTCACATGAAGGAGTTTAGGCAGGGAGGAACAAGGTAAGATTTTGATTTTTTAAAAATGGCTTAACTGGCCAAAAAGAAAAAAACAAAAACAAAACCCCGAAATCTTGCCATTTACAACCACATGGATGGAACTAGAGGGTATTATGCTGAGCAAAATAAGTCAGTCAGAGAAAGACAATTATCATATGATCTCACTGATACGAGGAATTTGAGAAACAAGACAGAGGATCATAGGGGAAGGGAGGGAAAAATGAAACAAGATGAAACCAGAGAAGGAGACAAACCACAAGAGCCTCTTAATCTTAGGAGACAAACTGAAGGTTGCTGGTGGGGGTGGGGAGGGGATAGGGTGGCTGGGTTATGGACACTGCGGAGGGTATGCGCTCTAGTGAGTGCTGTGAAGTGTGTAAGACTGATGACAGGCCTGTACCCCTGAAACAAATAATACATTATATGTTAATTTAAAAAAATAAAAATAAAAATGGTTTAACTATGTTATAACCAGCATGCGATCAACTGCGTATGTTTAATGTACATACCTGGTAAATTTTGACACACCAATGAAACCATTAATACAATAAAAAAATGAAGAAAAAAGGGGCGCCTGGGTGGCTCAGTAGGTTGAAGCCGCTGCCTTCGGCTCAGGTCATGGTCTCACGGTCCTGGGATCGAGCCCCACATCGGGCTCTCTGCTCCGCGGGGAGCCTGCTTCCTCCTCTCTCTCTGTCTCTCTGCCTACTTGTAATCTCTGTCTATCAAATAAATAAATAAAACAAAATCTTAAAAAAAAAGTGCAGAAAATGAAGAAATAAATGACTTTTATCTAGAATACTTAGAGAACTCTATAATACATTAGCAGTAAGACAAACAACCTGATTAAAAATGGACAAAAGATTTGAACAGCTGCTTCACCAGTAAAGATATACAAATAGTAGAGAAGCACAGGAAAAGAGTCTTAACACCATTTGTCACTAGGAAGATGCAGATTTGTATTTTAAAATGTCACTCAGGCTCCAGAGTCGGGAAGGAATTGGAGATCAGACATTGCTGAAGGAAGAACAGTTGAGAGGCAGTTGCCATAGTAATGTAGGAAAGATGTTAGGGTTTGAAGCCAAGAAAGAATTCTTGAGACATCTTTGGTGCAAAAAAGTGGTTTTATTAAAGCACAGGGACAGGACCTGTAGCCAGAAAGAACTTCACTGCGGCTGTGAGGAGTGACCCATTATATACTTTCAAGTTGGGAGAGGGTTAGGGAATTTCAGAGACCTTCATTAAATACTCTATTTAGAACTCTTGAGGTATTTTGCTATTTGGGGGGCACCCTGAATCAGACAAGTAAAGCCAAAGCTCCTCTGATTCCCACCGTTCCTCCAATTCCTGGTATTTTGGAAATAAGTTCTCCAGGATCCTGAAAGGGCTAGCTATTTTTAGGAAAAGGTCATTTATCACTGTTTAGTAAAAACTCAGTCATGAGACTCTTCAGATGTATGTCGGTGGGTCATATGCTTAGAGGATGATTGCCAACATGTATCTTGGGGGTGTAAAGATAAAGAAAGTTTCCAAAGGAATTTTTATGTTCAAGTAGACTTACAAGATCCTGGAGCTCAGGCTAAGATTGCCTCTTGCCCTAAGCAAGGTATTGACATCAAGACAGCTGAGTTCCTAGAGGAATGTCACTCTGCCCGTTTCAAAGACTTTTCAATGGGGTGTAACTAATAAGGAGATTTAATAATTTTTCCTCTGGTTTTGTTTCCCACATCAATAAGATTAATAAAAGGCAGTGGCTGCTTGAATTAAGATGGAGATTGTCGAGAGAGGGGGAGGATGACAATTGGACAAATGTTTAGGAATCAAAATAGATAGGCCTTGACACTGATTTTGATTTTAGAGAATAAAATTTTAGAATGATTCCAGGTTTTCTGGCTTGCGGGGCGGGGGGGGGGGGGTTAAGGTGCCATTCACAAACATGGTGAAAACTGGAGAGAGGCCAGGTGTGGGTAAAGATTAAATTACTGTAAAAGAGCACTTTTGAGGCATCAGAGTAGACTCTTGGAACTGGGAGGTGGACAAGACATGTTCTGAGCCTTGGGTCTCGTACGTGGCGTGGGCAGAAGCTAAGGGCAGTGGGCTGAGGCTTAAGTGCTAGGAGGTAAAGGACAGCAGGAATTATGAAATCAGATTCCTCTGATTTCCATGGAATCATGGCTTTCCATGAAAGCCAGGGAACCTATTTTTTCATTGGTGATCTACACTAAGTAAAGCAGGAAGAACCTCTGGGGAAAGGGAGTTTCAGAGACCTCCATTAAATTCTCCACTTAGAACTCTTGAGGTATTTTGCAGCTTGTGGGATACCCTGGATCAGAACAAGTAAAGCCAAAGCTCCTCTGATTCCTGCTGTTCCTCCAATTCCTGTCCTATCCCCATTGTTAACTAACTTATATACAGATGGTATTTATGTCGATGTGGCCTCAGGAAACCAAAAGGTCCTACAAGGCAGGTCATTCAAAATCTTATTAAATGATCTTATGTTCAGTTTTTCCACATAGATTCTATAATCTGTTGAAGGAGAGAAAAAAGAACATTCTTTTATTTTGTACCTCATTAGTGAGTCCTAACCATACTCTAAGTTAGGTCCCTTTCCATTTCAGTCTGGCTCTCAGATTCTTAGAAAGGACAATGGATCTTTAAATTCACTCAGTTTGTGTTGGGAAGAGGCCAAAATTAGTTAGTATCCCATTGATACCCAGTCAGAGTAGCCTTCTAGTTGTACAATCTAGGGAAGGCATTCACACCTCCTCTCCCTCTTCTTGTCCAGTTTGGCATATCCTATCTTGTGTTTTGCTCTCCCTGTAAATATGAGAGAAAATAAAAGACACTATTCAGCCTCTTTTGTCTGAATATTCTGGCATTTCAGTGGTTTTCTTTAAAGGGGGTCCTCATTTGTAACCAGCTTTGCCATTAACGGAAATCAATCTGAATGTCCTATTGTGCATCTTTTTCTTCCCGCACAGTCTGAAATTGCCTTTGCCAAGTTTTCGAGCTGAACCTGAAAGACCCTCTCTCATTTCCCTCATTCCCTGCCTCTAGCCCCATTGAATCCTTGCAGGGCTTTCTCAGCAGAAGGGCTACAGGGTGAGGATAGGGAGGCACTCGCCCTACTCCGCTAACCCAGTGGCCTGAGCCAATCACAAAGCAGATTGGAACCTCACTTGAGCCCCCCTCCACCCAACATCTCCCCCTCCCCCGCAAGAGCCTCCTGGAAAGGGGGACACTGGAAGGGTGTGTTTGCAATTCAAATCCTTGGCTTTCTGCCTGCCTCTTTTCCCCATAAGAAGGCAGGAACTGCAATGAGGTGCAAAGGGGTCTTCTGAGTTGCAGTGGCAGTAAGATCCAGAGATCCCCGCTCCTGTCTGCTCCTGTCTCTTACCTGTTTCCAAAGCTAACGGAAAGGGCAAGGATGGTGGATGCTTTCTGTGCTACCTGGAAGCTGACAGACAGCCAGAACTTTGATGAGTACATGAAGGCTCTAGGTAGGTAAAAATAAGATGTTCTTTTCTCCTCTTAACGTGCGGCTTCAGTAGTGCCCGTTCCTTTCCTCACCCATGAGACTGGTGAGGGACAAAGACAGATTGTGTTGTCATAATCCAATGCTAGGCTATGCATTTCCCACAGAAGGGATTTTTTTTAATGCAGCATGTGTCTGCTTTCTTGCCTGGGGCTAAATAACAGTGCATTTGGTAGTCCGTGGAGGATACCAAGCTTCCATGCTTTTTGGTTTTCTCTTCAGCATCCACTTATCATTTGTGCATCCAATTAAGCGTCTGCCTGTGATTATAGCTCAGTAGTTGCACTGGCTGATTCATGGGCTAATGAAACTTTCACTTGAGGGCCTGGATTCCATGATAGGAAAGCGATTCTTGTGATATGAGTTATCTTGGAAGTTGCAGCTAACTGTATCACTTCTTTCTGTAGGTGTGGGCTTTGCCACTAGGCAGGTGGGAAACGTGACTAAACCAACAGTGATCATCAGTCAGGAGGCGGATAAAGTGGTGATCAGGACTCAAAGCACATTCAAGAACACAGAGATTAGTTTCCGTCTGGGAGAAGAGTTTGACGAAACCACTGCAGATGACAGGAACTGTCAGGTAAGGAGAGGCTCCTTCTCTGGAGTGGGGTTGGGGAGCAGGGAGTAAACGGGAGATTCCTTCCTACTGGTTCTCCTTTTGAGATGTCGGGAAGAAGAGAATGCTCTCGGTATTTCAATTCAGAGAGGACACCACGATTAATTTTGCATTCTAGTGCACATATGTTATGCTCTGAACGGTGGGTGCTGGCTATAGCTCAAATCTCAAATCTACGTGGGAACCGTGGGTACTGGCGGTAACTCAAATCTCAAGTCCATTTCTCACTATGCATTTTTCTTTTCATATCTGTATTTCAAAAAGCAACAGTGTTCATTTAAAATAAAGGTTGCATTTTGGTTAATCTCTCTGATTGCCTCCATTTCACTAAACAGTTTGTCTCATCTTAAAGCTGTGTTTAAAAGAGTAGAATGACTGGTCTGAGACTATTTGTTCAGGATTTTCATTTCTGATAGATGAAGGTTTTGCATTTAGATGTACACATTTCTTTTTTCTTTTTTTTTAGAGAAGATTTTATTTATTTATATGACAGAGAGAGACACAGCGAGAGAGGGAACACAAGCAGGGGGAGTGGGAGGAGAAGCAGGCTTCCCGCAGAGCAGGGAGCCCGACGAGGGACTCGGTCCCAAGACCCCGGGATCATGACCTGAGCCGAAGGCAGACTCTTAATGACTGAGCCACCCAGGCGCCCCTAGATGTACACATTTCAATCAAAGTATGAGTTATTAGTTTATATAGTGACTCTAGAAGCAACAGAGGATATGACACTAATATGGTAATTAGTTGCTCATCATTTATTCCATTTAGCTCCTTCAAACACCACTTCACTTGATTCTCCTATCAGAGATCTAATCTGTACCTTTTGCTATGTTCTGCATTTTTTGTCGGTCTCAGTCTGTTGTTAGCCTGGATGGGGACAAACTTGTTCACGTACAGAAATGGGATGGCAAAGAAACAAATTTTGTAAGAGAAATTAAGGACGGCAAAATGGTTATGGTGAGTAATCGCAATTCTCCCTTTGCTCCTTCTAGCTTGGCACTGCCTGCCCCTGCTCCCCATCTCTTTCTCCCTCCCTCCCTTCTTTAATAACATTAAGTCTCCAGCAAAATTCTTTTACCATGGGTAATATAGAGGAAATGGAAATGTCCTAGCTAAGTGTATCTTCAGCTCCGCTTCTTTAATTATAGAAAAAAAAAGAAAAATTCTATGCGGTATACTTTTAAAAAGTTGCCATTGATTTAGCTAAAACTGTCAAAAGAATGCGTAGGATTACTGTGAATGTCTAAACCTCAAACGAAATCTAAATATGAAACCATTCATGGAGACATCTGTGTGGCTCAATCCGTTAAGCATCTGACTCTTGGTTACAGTTCAGACCATTATTTCAGGGTTGTGAGATCAAGGCTCATATAGGGCTCTGTGCCCAGCACCGAGTCTTCTGGAGATTCCCTCCCTCTCCCTCTGCTCCTTCCCCTACCTCCCCCACCCCGCCCATGCGCTCTCCCTCTCTCTTTCTCTCTCTCTAAAATAAATAGATAAAATCTTTTAAAAAATATTCATGGAAATATATAAAAGGAATGATATTACTATAAGGGTATCAAGTTTGCTGAATATCAGGGAAATTACTTTACCTCTACTGCAATAAATAAGAGGTCTTTAAACATTTTATATTTTAGTTCAGTGCAAATAATTTAGGATAAAACAGAAAAGTGTAGTTTCTCTTTAGAGGGAACCATTTTGATGTTACTTCCTGTCTTTCTTTCAAGGCACAGGGTGCCTTATAAACATGCCTGTTCAATATTGGTAGTCATGTAAAAACCTATAAGATATAAAGTAAAATAAAATAAAATAAAAAAAAACTTCTCTAATGATGGAGTAGCATCATAAACTGGGGAAAATGTTATGCCTTAATCTAACACCCAGGAACTTTTTTGTGAACTGAGTAATGGTATCTTGATAATATTGAAATAGTAAATATATCATTTTGGGTTTTTTGGGGGGGTGGGTGGGTATTGTAGTATATATTCCTTCTAGGATAGTAGACAAAAGGGTTTTTGTTTGTTTTTTTTGCGATTTAAGGAAATTAACTGTTGTTTTTTCTTTCTCCTTAACTGCTGCAATCAGGGCTGTTCTAGATTAAGACACAGGGTTACATTATTCATAACTTCTTTTCATGTGTGGAAGTGAGATGGAGAACAGAGGATTGCTTTTCCTTTTTTGTGAATGAATATTTGCCCACTTATTTCTGCACTGATTGTCAAAAGGAAGGACTTATTTATAAAAGATCCAATCTGAGATTCTCCTTTAGGCTCCATTCCCCTCCCCACCCCCCCCCCACCCCCCGAATATAGGACTGTGGATAGCTCAGCTTTGGCATGTATGACTGATCAGGCAAGAGTGATTTAAAAAAAGATGAAAGCAATGGATGACAAGGGCACGCTATATTCTTGAAAGTCATGTCAAACATGAAAATAATGTGTTGTAACCAAAAAAACCTAAATAACCTAAAAAACAAACAAACAAAAAACCCCCTAGGTTTTGTAAAGAGGTTTTAGAGCAATTCTTCCAGTTAATTTGATGTAAAAGTCCATGTTCCATATTATACCCACTTAGCCATGTAGATCCATATGGGCTAAAATATGATGACCAAAGCAATGAGAACATTTGTACCTTTCCTTTTTCCTGACAACTTTGAAACAAGTCATTCCAAATACCATTTGCCTAAATGATTTGGATTTTCTAAAAATTCTTCAAAATTTATGTTTTATGAAAACCTACTATAAATTCCATTCAGTTTCAAAGCAGATAGCTATTTTGCTCCAAGTGCCCTGATAATTTAAGGTAAAAGGAATTCTTTTGACCTGAATCTACATAGTTAATCTCAGTGTTTCAGTTCATTTTCCTTTTAGAGACATGAACTATGTATATGTGTTATTCACTCCATAAGTAAAAAGTTTCTTTTTATTTTAAGAAATAAAGAGCTTATGTAGCATTTAATGTTTGTAGATGACATTCTTTTGCGTAACACAGAAATTATATATATGATAATCTTTAGGAATTTCAGCTACCGATATCTTGTGTAAAGATTTGATTATCTTTTCCATCTTTCAGACTCTGACTTTTGGTGATGTGGTTGCTGTTCGCCACTATGAGAAGGCATAGAAAGTTTCCTGATACGAGGTTGGAAAAGCTCTACAATTTTTCTGTTTACTCAAGACTCAGTGTTATCCTGCTATTACTGCATGGGTGATCACTAATTAGAAGGTTATCTTTGATGTGGAGGTAGAAAACGGTGCTTTAAAAACTTGTTTTAAAAACTTTTTACTGTAACTAGCCCAACTTTGATCTGCAAGTTTAACATGTTTTATAATTCACGTTAAAAATTTTAAGACACATTTTTAAAATTGGGAAGTGAATTCATTTTACAATTTCTACTGGAATGCAAATCAAATTGGAATAAAAATCTTCTACCCATGAGAAATTTTGTCATTGTTTTTAATATCAGTAATCTGGTGGGGAATTAGATATTAGGAAGTTTTAGACAAAATAGTCTTTCTTATTGTATAAGGTAAAACTGAAAAAGTTAGCACTTTGTTTAAAATACTAATTAAAAAGAAATAAGCAGAAGCCTGGGGAAAAGTGGAAATGCCACAGTTTTGGTTGAGACTGCCATAGAGAATTTGTGACAACTAAATTCTTTTGACCAGAACCCAAAGGAGCCTTGTGATGGTGGGTTGGGCCACTATTAGAAACAGGTTATCTGATGAAGCAAAATGATATACATGAAAATATCTTAGTTAAAGGTAAATATAGTCAAAATATCACATCAACAAAATGTCAGATAACTCATTTTTTCTTGAAGGGTAAATAGGGAAAGAAAGTGAATGTTATCCTGGATTATAAAGATGTGTCTACAGAGAAGTACATTGAGCTCAACTAAGTCAGTAAGAGTGCTAAAATAGAGTATGCTTTAAAGCATTCAAATTCCCTTTCTGGGGGGTGTGTGCGGGAGTTGTCAGAACTGAGTTGACCAAGGGAAAGTAAATATCTATTTCTAACTGTCCAAGGTTTGCCTTTGTAAGTAGAAACAATCAAATGTTATTTTGTATTTCATCATTTATAAAATGCTTTTTAGCCATTTCCCCATACCAACAATGTGAAGCAGGTAAGACAGATATTATTACTTTTAGTTTACTGCATAGGAAATTGAAGTTTAGGTTTACATATCCACGTTCTCATGATTAATGATTAATACTGAGAACTATAAACTTTGTGATTTCCCCCCTTCATTTCTTCTCAAAAATTGACATTTCAGTATAACATTTCTTCTGGGGTTTAAAAAAAAAAAAGCAAGATTTTAGTTTCCCACTTCTTCAGAAAAGAAATCTTTTCTCTGTTAGCCTCTGGGGGGAAAATAGGGTAAATATTTTTTTCATGAAAAATTGGCAATATTCATTCAACCAGCCAGCCAATTTCAGTAAATTTCTATAAATTAATTCAGGATCCAATTAACTTACAGATATAAGCATGAGGAAACTTAATTTAACTTACAAAATTCACTATAATAATACTATTATCTGACTATTGGATTACCTTAATTACTATAATGAAGAGTAGGAAAAAACTACATTGCAACTACAGGATTTAATATTTGAATACAATTATTACCAAATGCCGAGATAAGATTGTCTGGCTAAGATGACCATTCCTAAAACTACAGAGTCTACCCACACCCCCTTTTTTTCAGTAGGATCCAAACCCAGAGTGGAGCCCAATGCAGGGTTTGAACCCACAATCCTGAGATGAAGGACCAGATGCTAAACCAACTGATCCACCCAGCACCCCATACCTTTGTCTTTAGGAGCATGAAACAGAACACTGAGAAAGTATTTGCTCAGAATTCTTCAGACAACCTTCATGTTTGCTTCTGTTGAAGGACTGATTTCACTTGGTGATTACAGCCTAAGCTCCAATAGAAGCATGGATTCTGGACTCTCTAACCTTAAACATACAAGGCCTAGGAATGGGGATTCGGCCACTTTGGCTTATTATAATTAGGCCAAATAACATCCTGCTGGCGTTTATTTCCATAACAATGGGTTTCACAGAGTGAAGAATGGGAAGGGTTTTGGGTGGCCTAAATGAGAACAAAATTGCAATTACAATGACAAAGAACAAGGGTGACAGTTGTGGACCAAATGTTTTTCTGGGAAGGTAATTAACAAGTGCTTTTGCATCCTAAATGTTTACAGGGTGGTTGCAAATCATATTTCTTCAAGCAGTATTCTAGCTCGTACAGTAAGCTGCCAGTGTACTAACTTTTCTGGTTTGTCCTTTTTGTTAATAGAAAAGGGAAAATTACCAAGCCCACAGGCAATTTGACCAACAGGCCCTGGAAAAATGTTTGTGAAATCCCAAGGTCTGCAAACTTGAGTAAAGGCTGTCTTGTGAAATCCACACTTGGACCACTGATGATGAGTAAGCAGCAGCTTCCACTCTGTCATATGTGTTCTCTCTCACCCTAATGTACACCCTCACAACAAACAATTCCTCCATCTGGAAATGAGGACTTATCAAAACATGTCCGAAGTTAAGGTGAAAACCCAGAGATGTTGAGGCACTGGTGCTTTTCTCTTCTTAGAGAGTAGGTATAAAGGAAAACAAAAGAAAGCAGAGGGAGTAGGAGGAATGATGTTTCTACCCATTGTCTTTTTAGGATTTCAAGCATTTCTGAGGTTTCATAATGTGCAAGTGGTATTTTATGCTTACTTGCTGAAGAAGTGTTTCACAATCAAATCACTTCCACTAAAGCTTATTGGAAAGTGGGGGGAGGGGATTGGAGAAGACTGAAAATTGCTACCTTTTAACTTAAAAAAAAAAAAATCCTTTTCCTATCTTTGAAAATGTTTTGGATAGAAACACACAAGTTATTTTACTGTCCTTAAAGATATTCTCTCTCATCTGTTCACCATTTTTTCCCCTGCCCATCTTCTTCCATACTTTTGAGGTTGTGTACTGAGAAATTCCAAAGACCATTCTGTCTAGAACCAAAATGGAAAGCATTTTGGTTCTAGAAAGGCTTTTGAATTATCCTAAATCTGAGGCAGGACTTAAGCACTCTGGCAATACATGAAATAAATGGAGGCACCTTGATTTGCATTTCAAAATCCTTTTGATGTGATACTTTCCCAGTAAATTACACAGGACACCATATAAGGTTTCCTCTGACTAGAAACAAACACATGTAACAACCTCTTTTATGAGGTTAGTCATTCTGCAGGATATTTTTCCCCCTGAAGGAATTCCGTGCCCTACAAATTTAAGCTATATGCTTTTTATCTTAAAGAGGCCAGCATCCTCATATCATAACGGGTAAAAGAAGGAACACAGAACCCAAAGTAGTTTGGGGATCTTGGCTCCATTGTCAGACTAAGTATTTTTAAAAATTTCTTGGAAGAGTAAAATCAACTGGCTCTAGTTATGCTTTTCTGCACCTCTGGACCGCATGAAGCACAGTTCTGAGATACTGTTTTAACTCAGTTGTAAATGAGCGAACAAAACCCCCCAAACAACCAAAAAACTAAAACCTAGTGTTTTTGGGCAGTGTTCTCAAACATCACCATCACTTTAGCATCACCTGGAGGGCTGTTAAAAACACAAATTACTGGAAAACTCGTACCCTCCCTCCTGAGTTTCCGATGTCATTGATCTGGTATGAGACCTGGGAATTTTCATTTCCCACGAAAATTCCCAGGTAGTGCTGAGGCTGCTAGCCTAGGGACCGCCCTTCGAAGTCCACTGTGCTATCCAAAATTTCTGATGACCTACTCTAAATTATGGTACTTCAAGTTTCTCTGCATGTGTTCCGGAAAGGAGCCCCATCCGTTTGGTGCCAGTGCCATTTAGGAAAGATGATCTGTTTGGGGTTTACCCAAGCACATTCCTTCCTAGGCCAGTCACTGACGCGAAGACATAAGAGGGCAGATAATCGCTGGACAGTTGCAGAAGGTCAAACGAACCCACTCGTTGCGGAATCTACCCTCGCACGTGACCGCTGGACGTCTACACCCTCACCCTCCTGCCTTCTCTCCATCCCCGGGCCAGACAGCCCCAGGATCCCCGGCTCGTGGCCTTGACCCGCGATGGCGCTGCTGGGCGCGCTTGTCTGCTGCCTGTTGGTCGTCTGGCATTGCCTTCCCGGGCTCGGACTACCCCTGGCGCCGGGTGGCAGCCCGAGTCCCGCTCCGGCGGTGGGTGAGTCCGCGACCCTTACCCTGCCGGGAGTTGCAGGAGAGCGCAGAGTTAAAGCGCGCGCGAAATTCGTGAAAAGTGCTTGGGGGCAGCAGTGCTCCCCGGCCCGGGCAGGTGGGGAGTGGAGCCCCAGACGTGCGGGGCGCTGGGAGGAGGAGGGCGACTGCGGGACGAGAACGCCTGGCCACCGGCGGAAGGTCGGGCTGGGTCAGCACCTTGCCAGCGGGGGCGCTGCGGGGACCGGACTCCTCCGGGCGTCCGCGGAGGAAGGAGATCTCCGCGTGTCTCAAGGAACACCGAAGCCAGAAGCTGCAAGTCCCGCGTTCCCAGAGGGCCCCGAATCTGCCCAGAACATAGGGGAGCTGCGGAGTTTGCTCTTCCCCACGGGGATGCACATTTCAGTGGGACTCGGGTAGTCTTCTGTCCTGCTCGCCGGGTTTGGTGGCCTTTTCTTCCCACTCCAACAGCGGAGGACCCTCACAGTCTCGATGCTACCACCGCTTAGTCTGTGTCAGAACTCCTGGGACCTTCATTTCACTTTACCTGGATGCCCCTGGGTTCTCTGTGGGTGGGACCAATTGTATTCATTCTTAACACTTTAAGGCAGTAGCTGTTGCCTTGGTGGTTCTCAGAGTGCGTGCGGGACCAGCATCAGCCTTACTTAAATTTGCCTTAAAGGCAGGTTTCTAGCCCACCCCAGACCTATGGAATACGAAACTCTGAGAATTGGGGCTCCACAACCTGTTTAACGAATTTTAGATTTTAGGATGCCTTTTGAGCTTTCAGTTTCAAAGATCAAGGGGCCCCCTGCCTCCCTGACTCTCCTTGAAAAGAATGGCTTTGTTAGTTAGAGGGGGGAAATTTTGATAGGTGGAGTTCTGTTCTGTGTTTTGGGCATAGCTGTCTCTGAAACTCTGCACAGCGTTTGGTGCTGAAACCTCTCTTCTCTGAGGCTCTTGCTGTCTCACACGACTTTGGAAATGCTCTGAAAATACACCTCCTCTTTGTCCAGCAGCCAAGTTCTCATGACTCAGCTGTCAGGCAGTTGAGAGAGCAGAAACTGTGAATCTGGTCTCCCAGTTGTCAGTCATAACAAGAAATTGTCCCCAAATACTTATGCACACTGGTTGCTGCTTTTTATTAAGGCCAGTGTTGTTTTTCTTTAATTATGGAACTGTTTAGGATTTTGAGATAAAATGTCCCAGGTTGCGTGGGACCACCCAATGGCAAATTTACTGTTTAGCTTTAGCGACCTGATTGCAGAGGGCCTCAGTGACAGCTTTCTGATGTGCTGGGAATCTTCACTTACACTTCCCTGTTTTGATAGGGAAGCTAAGAGGCTGAGTCACTTAGGGCGGGGGTAGAGATGGAGTAAGTGGGGTTTAAAGACCTGCAGAAGTGTTGACTCAGCAGTTTCACGGGTTTTATTATTATTTTACGTGTTTTCCATTTGGTGTGACCTCTCTCCTCCTGACCACATCCCAAATTGCTTCCTTTGCAACACACACCACGACAGGCCTCTGCTTGTTTGATGTGTGTTGTGTGTAAATTCCCAGTCCTGTCAAGCCCCAGGGGTCAGAGGACAACACCCAGGGAGACCTTACCTGAGTGTGTTTGTCTACAACTCTTTAGAATTAGGGCCATCAGGGTGGCTCAGTCGATTAAATGTCTGCCTTTGGTTCAGGTAATGATCCCAGGGTCCTGGGATTAAGTCCTGCATCAGGCTCCCTGCTCTGTGGGGAGCTTGTTTCTCCCTCTCCCTCTGCCTGCTGTTCCCCCTGCTCATGTTCTCTCTCTTGTTCTCTCTCTCTGTGTCAAATAAGTACATAAAATCTTAAAAAAAAAAAAAAAAAAGAATTACTAGGTCAGAGCCTGCAGGAATATTTGGTAGGAACTGACATTATAAGCAAACAAATAAAAATACCTATTTGAAACAATAACCATATGTCCAAATATCTGAATCATGGTTTACTAGGTTCTTTAGGATAAATTAGGATGTTTTTAGATAAATTACAAGGGTTTTTTGGTATAGTGTTGAGCATTTATCTATATATATTGAGAACACACACATGCATTTACACATACATTTGTGGAAATCTTGTTAAAGATTATCTGCAGAATAAGAGAGAAATCATCGTGGAGTGAAAAGAACTTGGGACTGCAAACCAGAGAATCTGTAGCGGAGTGTGGGCTCTTGCCACAGGCCAGGTTTATGGCCTTAGACACACACACACACACACACACACACACACACAGCACTTTATATCTAATTTCACTAGAGGTGGGAAGTGAGGCCTCCAGAGGTTCATTATTCATAAATCCCAGGTTAAGAACCTGGCAGAGTTCTCTTGGCGTCTATTTAAAGACTTTCTTTGGTGCATGTAAATAATTACCCCCTCACTTATCTGGATCTGGCAATGCAATGTAGTGGAAAGAGCACTCAACTGGAAGTCTGGAGAGACTTGTTGTGGTTCAGCTTTCATTACTGGGTCACCGTGTGATCTTGAGGAAATCCTGAAACCTGCCTGTGCCTAATTAAAGAACGTTTATTGAGGGCCCACTATAGGTCAGACATCTTCTAGTTGCAAAGGATACACGAATCTAGGTACTAGAGATGTGTTCTTAACATGTTTCCAGTTTGGGTTTATAAAATTTTAATATATTTATTATCTCGTGTATCTTAATCATCACATTATCTCATGTAGGTGTTGTCATCTACTTTACATGAGGCGAGTGGGACGGAAGGACATTTGAAGGTGAGCGCACACAGAGACAAGAGTAGTGCAGTGGTTAAGAGCAGCATGGAAATTGGAGTTAGAGTTCCTGAATCTCTGTCTCGACTCTGTTGTGTCTGACACACATGACTTGAATTAATCTTTGTGTGCTGCAATTCCTTACCTGTAAATTGGAAATAATGATGAGTTAATGCATGTAATGCATTAAAAAAAAGTACGAAACTTACAGTAAGTACTTGATAAATTCTAACTCTTACTTGGAGATGAGGAGGTTCAATCTCAAATTCAAGCTTGGGGTCAAATAATAACAGTATAACTAACATTGAGTTTAGTGTTTAGTTACCTAGATGCCAGGTATCTTCTAAGAGCTTCACTTCTACTAAATCACTTAACTCCCATACAGGAGGCAGTGATATTCTTCCAATTTTGCAGAGAAAACAAGCCAAGATCACACTGTTAGATTAGTAAGTGGAGCTTGGATTGATAGGTTTTTAAAGTTTATTTGAGAGAAAGACAAAGAGCAGGGTGGGGAGGGGCAGAGGGAGAGGGAAAGAGAGACTTAAGTAGACTTTGTGCTGATCACGGAGCTCCACCTGGGCTCAATCTCGTGACTCTGAGATCAGGACCTGAGCCGAAACCAAGAGGTGGGAGTTCGCCCAACTGGGCTGCTCAGGCGCCCCTGGAGCGTGGATTGAGAGTCACGGTAGTCTCACTTTGGAGTCCCCACTCTTAACCGCAACACTATACTGTTCTGTGTGCAGTTTATTATACCTTAACACTCTATAAGCAATTAAAAAAATGTTTGCATAAAAATAAGATGTACTGTATATTTATATGCCAAGAAGGACAGACTCCAGGATGATTCTGAGCTGCTTGCCAACCCTGCTTTGTGTGCTGGCTAAAGTATGTCTAAGCTAAAAATGAAAGTTGGAGTATTTTTCTGCACTAAAGAATAAAATAAATCACTCTTGGCAAAGGTTTTCAAACGGGGACAGAATACCAAGTAACTGATCATAAAGACTGCTTTATGTCTACTTTCTTCTGGATCTTCTGTCTACCACTTCTGAGCTGTCAACTTAAATATGTTATAGAATTGTAACAATGTTGTGGAGAAAAAAACAATCCAAATATAACTTATCTTTCCACCTTAACAAGTTAACTGTTTTCAGTTTTTTGCTCTATTATCCCAGCTTTGGGTTTTAAGTTAAAGGTTTCAGGTTCATTTCAGAATGAAATGACATAGTATATTTAGTTTCCTTATTATAATGCCCGGCACAAATGCTTAATAAAGAGTGGTACTACTATGATTATTTGTACTACTATTTCCTTTAAGTAAAGAATCTTTCCTCTGCTCTCAGGTGGGTTCTCGGTTTCTCCCTGAGGTTTCATCCTCTTTAACAAATGCTTTCCTTAATATTACTAACATTTGATACAAGTGTACATTAGGAGATGTTCCTATATTTAGTACCCTTTCAGGGCTTCTGGAAGTCCCTACTTTTGGCTTAAAGCTAGTATTAAAATGTTATATTCTTTTCCCACTAATATTGAGAGGCAAGGATTTTCAAGAAAGTAGGAGTGAGATTTAGTTCCTCATTCTGCAATCTCTTCACTGCGGAACCCTAACAGACCACATCATGTTTCTATGTCAGTTTTTCCACAAGAAGGACATGAATAATTTCTAAAACCTTAAATTCCGCAAGGAAGGAAACATACTATTAAGACAGGATATATATTAATAGTGACCTCCTGGAAGGATATCTCCCTATATTTCATTATGCAACTTATGTTTGTTATGTAGTCTTTGTTAGGTAGTCATGCTGTCCCTGAGCTCTTGAGTTCTGACATGTGTAAGTAGTAAATTTTGTAGTAAATTCTTCCTACTGTCTTTGGAATCCTTATCTTCTGACAGGGAAGTATTGTATTTACCTTCAGGGCAAATGAATATCTCAATCATTAAGGCTTTCCTCCAGCACAGGGAGGACTGTCTCTAGTTTTACTGTAAATATTTTTATGGGAATTCCTAAACGGAAGTAGATTTAACACCGTTTCTTTTCTAATCAACAGGACAGTTTTGGCATGTGACTGACTTGCACTTAGACCCTACTTACCACATCACAGATGACCACACAAAAGTGTGTGCTTCATCTAAAGGCGCCAATGCCTCCAATCCTGGCCCTTTTGGAGATGTTCTGTGTGATTCTCCGTATCACCTTATTTTGTCAGCATTTGATTTTATTAAAAATTCAGGACAAGAAGCATCTTTCATGATATGGACAGGGTAAGTGATTATATAAGTACCATTAGTTATTCAATATTTACCTACAGTGTCCTAAGCTTCATTAGAATGCTGAATTCCTATAAAGATTAATTGGGTTTTAAGTTAAGAATGATTTGGGTTTTAAAAATACCATGTCAGATTAATCATTAGATTGTTAGAGATAAGGAAGATTTTAGAAGTCTCAGAATTTTTATTTTTTTTTAGAATACAGGCTCTAGAAAAATGTCAGTATTAGCTAAGAGATGACTCCACAAACAGAACACTTATATGTGTTTTGAGGTGTTTTTTAATTGATAATAGGTCTTGACTAAATTATCAAAAGCAAAAGCCTACAATGGGAGTTAACCTGTGATAGCAGTTTTGTAAATATCATCTTCTGGTAGTATAATTAATTAATTCTATCTGTCATGACAGAGTGATGAGGTCTATATTTCCGGTGCCGGCAGCAATGACCATGCTGTTATTTAACTAATTTATACATTATAACTCACTTAATCTTTACAATTTATATTATTATTATTATTCCCATTTTATAGATGAAGAAATGTAGGCTGAGCTTCTCAGTAACTTGTTCAAGTGCACATAGCTAGTAAGTGGCAAACAGGGCATTTTAGCTCCGGAATCTGTGCTTTTAGTTGCTAAAATACTTGCCTCTCATAAATCTTCAGTCAGGCAGAGTAATAGGCTTGTCTTTGTATTACACAGATTTTTTAAAATAGGACTCCCTGTGGGAGAAAGGTAAACGAAGAATAGCTGATCAACTCTTTAGCAGTCATCTCTTGTTGTGTTGTGGAAGCTGTGCGGTTCACCTTCAGGGCAACAAGGCATCGTGCATAAATCTAGTGACTTTTTATAGAAATTGATTTTGTTCTTGGGGTGCCTGGGTGGTCCAGTTGGTTAAGTGGTAGACTCTGGATTTCAGCTCAGGTCATGATCTCAAGGTCCTGGAATCGAGGCCCACACCAGGCTCCACACTTGGCAGGGAGTGTGCTCGAGGGTTCTTTCTCTCCCTCCCCCTCTGCCCCTCTCCCTGCTTGGACCTTCTCCTTCTACCCCTCCCCCTGCTCATACTCCTTCTCTAAAATAAACAAATAAATCTTAAAAAAAAAAAAAAGTTTAGGGGCACCTGGGTGGCTCAGTGGGTTAAAGCCTCTGCCTTCGGCTCAGGTCATGATCTCAGGGTCCTGGAATCGAGCCCCGCATCGGGCTCTCTGCTCAGCAGGGAGCCTGCTTCCTCCTCTCTCTCTGCCTCTCTGCCTACTTGTGATCTCTGTCTGCCAAATAAATAAATAAAATCTTTAAAAAAAAAGTTTGGAAATTGATTTTGTTCTCTATTTTTCTGTCTCTTTTTCAGGGATAGCCCACCTCACGTTCCAGTGTATGAACTCTCAACAGATAAAGTCATAGATGTGATTGCTAATATGACAACCACCATCCGGACTGTCTTTCCAAATCTCCAGGTGTTCCCTGCACTGGGTAATCATGACTATTGGCCACAGGTAAATTTGATTTCAACTTCCAAAAGTGTTTTTTTTTTAATATTTTATCAATTTATTTCAGAGAGAGAGACAGAGTCAGAGATAGTGACAGAGATAGCAAGAGCAAGCACAAGCAGGGAGAAGTGGGAGAAGCAGGCTCCCAGCTGAGTGGGGATCCTGATGTGGGGCTCCATCCCAGGAGCCTAGCATCACAACCTGAGCTGAGAGCAGACCCCGAACCCACTGAGCCAGCCAGGTGCCCCCAACTTCCAAAAGTGTTTAAAGGGTTTTTCCCATCGGGAATGTCAAAGCTATAACAATAACTAGCTGGTGGTAGGGCATGGGATTAGGGCTCATGGTGGTAGAGTGTGCTCTTAATAACTATTGAAGAAGGTAAGACAAGTGCTTTAGAGACTTTAAAGTGATTCTTAATAATCCATAAAAAGAGTTACATCCATAGTGAGTTTTGGAAGCAAATTGCCTTAGTTTGATTTTTGTTTTCCTTCATATTCTTCTTCAATTGAAGAATATGAAGAATATTCTTCATATTCTTCTTCAATTTCTACTTTCTTTTGAATAATTTTGTTGTTCATTCACATTTCCAAGATAAGGTTAGCAAGGAAGTTTAATATTGACAAATGTTTACACCTTGCAGAATTTCTATCACGCATACAAAGTTCTCCACACTCTGATCTGTGCTAGATTATGATTAAAAACAAAAGCATAGGAGTGGTTGGGTGGTTCATTTGGTTAAGTGTCTGTGTTAGGCTCAGGTCATGATCCCAGAGTCCTGGGATTAAGCCCCTTGTCATGAACCCTGGTTAGCGGGAGTCTGCTTCTCCCTCTCCTCCCTGCTCATGCTCTCTCTCCCTATCTCTGTTTTTCTCAAATAGATAAATAATCTTAAAAAAACAAACAAACAAATATAGAAAACTATCATAAGTACCAAAGAGGGAGGTTCCTGTTCAAGTCCAGTTTATCTAATTAAGATGTGATTGAAGACAGAGATTATGTTCAGAATATTTGCCTCCTGATTAGCCCAGGTCTCAATCTATTAGAGTGGCCATTTCCTAAGCAGCCTGTAGATAATTGTGGGATGCTGGGCCTTACCTACAGGATCCTGTTAGAACAGAGCAGTGTAGAATCTTAGACTTACACAGATTCAAGAGATCTCAGAGATTGTTTTTTAGCTGAGGGCTTGGCAAACTGTGACCTATAGTCCAATCTGGGACTGCACCTTGTTTTTGTTAATGAAATTTTATCATAACAGAGCCATGGCTCTTCTTTCTATATTGCTTGTGGCTGACTTTTTATTTTGCACTAGAACAGCAGAGTAGAATTGTGGCCGCAAAGACTGTGTGGCCCATAAGCTTAAAATACTTATTATTTGGCCCTTTGTAAGAAAAGTTTGCTGGCCCTTGGTCTAGATCAACTCTTCATTTTATAGACGAGAAAGACAGAGGCCCAGAATTGTCGTATTGCTTGTTCACATGCTCACAATCACTTGGTGGTAGTGCCCACATCCCGGATCTTTGGTGTTCAATTAGACTAACATCCTTTCATATATCCCTTGTTCTTGCCAGATTCACATGCTCAGTATTCCTGAACATGGTATTTTTCCCCCTACCTTTCTTTGTCTAGATGTATCTCCTTGCTTAGAATATCTTTTCCATCTCATTTTAAAAGAATGCTTCATGAGGGGTTTGATAACCTAAGCGCAGTGATTTTGAAAAGTTGTACTCTAGGATGAGCTTAAGTTTCGAGAAACTTCTTGACACTTGGCCTCCAGGCTTGAGATGAACAATAAATACACTAGTCTCTGTGAGTCATCCATGTAAGCCAGTGGTCAACTTTGTTACTGCTGAGTTGTTAGACCACACAGGGCAGAGGCTTGGGAATTTCCTAAAAGATAGATTTATTTATTTATTTATTTGAGAGAGAGAGGCGGGTGGGGGGGAGGGACAGAGGGAGAGAGAATATCTTGAAGCAGACTCCCCGCTAAGCTCAGAGCCTGATGTGGGGCTCAGTCACAGGACCCCAAGATCATGACCTGAGCTGAAAACAAGAGTCAGCTGCCTAATAACTGACTGAGCTACCAGATGCCCCAGGCACCTTGTTTTGATATGCTTTAGGTGACAGGCAGATTGGTGTAGTGGAGAACACGTGGAATTTAGAGTTATAGTCACTAGAATACAAAACCCTGTGGTGCTCTGCTCCTAATAGCTGGACCAATTTGGATAATTCACTTAATGTCCTTCACCTATAAGTCACTGATATGTAAATAGGAGCAAGAATACCTGCCCTGGAAAGTTTTTGTGAGAATTAGTGATATTACTAATTAATAGTTACTATTACTAATAATATTATTATATTATTATTATATTATTATTATTATATTATTATATTATATTATATTATTTTATATAATTATAATAATTATAATTATTATAATTAATTATAATTATAATATTATATATATAAAATATATATATTTTATATATATATAAAAATATAATTATAATATAAATAATATAATTATATATAATTATAATAATTATAATAATTATATTATTATTATTATATTATTATATTATATTATATTATTATTATTATATATATAATAATTAAAATAATATTAATAGTTACATTACTAATAGATATTAGTGATGAAAAGTCCATAGCTTCCTATCTGGCCCCGTCCTTCCTAAGCCCTCAGTAAGCGGAGTGGTAGTTATTACAACAGTAAGCAGTGACATGGGATATATCTTTCTAACTCCTTTGGGGATTTGTTTCATCTTCTTTTTGTGAAGTCAGATCCTGTAATAATTCAAAGGTATAGATGATATCCAAATTCTAAAATATATCCTACTACATCTATAGCTAGGGTGTATTGGGCAGCCTGTATACCTTAAAGAGTTAGTTTTTTTCTCATTCTAGCTTATGACTTTATATCTGAAAATCTCCTTTCTATTATTCTACTTCCACCTTTCCTCCCCAATTTCCGAAATGTCAAATGTAATATGCAACAATAACAAATTCTCAACAAATTCCCACAACAAATTCTGCTACAGATGGAGAGCTGAGGTCGAATTCTGGTGAATTGTCAGTAACAAATCAAGCAAATAATTTGTTAAGTATTATTTCTCTATTATAATCTCACAAACATGCTCACAAACATAGTTACATAAGCGTACACATACAGGGGCACATCCCCACCCATTACATCAGAAGTAGGTATTAGCGTGGGCAGCCTGGGGATTCCTTCCAGTCACCACCCAAGGAAGCAGCCTGGGCCAGGGTCCTCATTTACTCCTACACTGGCAAGGCTGGTGCCAACAAACTTATGGGTGAGTCACTTCTCATTATACCTCGTTTCTCGGCAGTGCTCATGTCACAGCCAAAGAGGATTGAGATGATGGCATGGTACAACAGATAATTGGACATAGGAGTGATGGTGGAAAGACCTGGGATTTAGACCGAGCTCTGGAACTGACCAGCTGTCCCTGGATGAATCATCTAACTTCTCTGGTGCTCATATTTCTCATATCTAAAGTTGAGAGAAGAGTCTAGTGTGATTTTACATAATTTTAAGATTATACATGACCATACCGGTATGTTGGCATGGCCAACATCAATGGCTAACACTTTGAGGTTTTTGATGTTGATGATGATAACCAATTTTTAATCAAAATCCAGATTGACCTGTAAGTCTTTGTGATTTTTTAGACAGATAATTTTGGTATCTGACATGAATTGAAAATATACTTAGGATAGTTAGTTCTAGTTAGAACAAGTCATTTGGATATTACATTCCCTCAAGGTAGTTATGTTTTCATCACGTATAAGGGATATGTATTAGGAATTAACGTGCCTTGGATGTCACCTGAAAAATAACTAAGCATTTTAACGAATGCTGACCGGAAACTCCTTTAAGAAATAGGCCCATAGCACCAATATGCAGAAGAATATGAGGAGAGTAGAAAAATGGCTTCAGTTTATTAATGCAATTTTTTAAAACAAAAAATAGGAATAGTTACCAAATTTCACACATGATTTGTGGATTTTTATTCAGTATGTACTTTCTTAAAGTTTGGGGTTTTTTCCCTTCCTTAAAGCTTATGTCACCATAAAGATTCTTTATTATAATATGATAAATCAGGATGATAAAAATACTTTGATAATAAAAAATGTTTTATATACATGTTGTCTAAAAAATCAAAACCTGTTGCTATAAAGAGACTTCTTCAAATCAAAAGCACGTGTTTATAAATTTTCATTCAAGGAGTTCAGAAGTTTTATACTGGGGTGAGCATTTCAGAGGACTTTGTTTAGTTCTAAAATCATGACATCTCCTCCATTCTGTTAGTGTGCTATACCGGGCGGGCCCTGTGTGTTGGGGCTCAAACCTGCCTCTGTGTCTCTTTGATGAGCTCATTTCCACATCCATCCTATATACTGGCCAACCAGCACAAGTGCTTTTCTCTGTATATAACACTGTGTGTGCTGGCATCTGGGTCATTGTCTTTGCTTTGATGCCCTTTCTTTTCTTTTCTTTTTTTTTTTAATTTCTTTTCAGCGTAACAGAATTCATAGTTTTTGCACCACACCCAGTGCTCCATGCAATGCGTGCTGTCCATAATACCCCCTTTCTTTTCATCTCAGTGAAATCATTACTCAAGGCCTGGTTTGTATGCTCTCTTCACTTTCTGCCCTGACGCTATGGGCCAGACTCAATTATTCACGTCTCTACCCTCCTAGAACCTTTGTGGTAGCACCTGCACATTGTCTTATAGGTGATTGATTTTATATATATATATATATATATATATATATATATATATATATATATATATATATATATAATATCTCCTTATGTTATAAATTCCTGGAAGAGTAAATCTATCTAATATTCATCCTTGCATCTCCTGATGTCTAACATAGTAGTATGTGCTCAAGTAATGCTAAAATTAGTTAACCCATGTCTCTTTAAAGTTTCAATGGTGGGTTATATTGTTTGTGGGCAGGATCAACTGCCTGTCGTCACCAGCAAGGTGTACAATGCAGTAGCAGACCTCTGGAAACCCTGGCTGGATGAAGAAGCTCTTCATACTTTAAGGAAAGGTAAGTGAAAGATGTATTCCTCCCTGTTTCATCTCTATTTTTATTCGTGTTGTTTAGGCTAAGATCTTTAATTTTTGCCCGGGTATAGTCGTTCTGGATATGCCCAGATTTCTGGAGGCTGTAAGTCATCTTTGAAAGCTGAGGAGAGGCAGGGATGGTGAGTGGATCCGGGGCAAAGAGAGCAGGTCCAAGGTCAGGGGCTCGGTTTGAAAGTACCATTGGAACAGCCCCTTGGGTGTTGTCACCACCAGATCGTGGGTATGAGTCTCCCCCACCCCGGAGACTGTAGCAGCTCTGGTTTCCCTGACATCTCTTCCATAGCAGTCTCTGGCAAGGTCAAAATGGGTTCCCATTTTTGCATTTTGTCTTTCATGCTTTCATCTTAACTCCCCAAACATGCAGAAATAAAAGTTGACGCACTAAGATTTCTTTTCAAAAATTCGGTACCTGGTTGCCTAGTGCCCAAACACTTTATTAATGTTTCATCTGACTATTGGATACACTTGTTGTGATTAGCTCAGTATGAGGAAGGGCTGCCGCTGGGCCTGGCACACAGTAGGTTCTCAGTAAGTGTTAGACCTGATTCTTATTTAATGACAGCCTGTGTACGTACAAACTAAATGGTGACAAATAAGTATAACCTCTCCAACTGGCTTGTAAACCATAATTAAGAATTTGCTTCATAGTCATTGTGAATCTCTGTGTGTGTTTTTCTAGAGTGTGTCTTAAATTTCTTTTTATAGGTGGCTTTTATACACAGAAAGTATCACCTAACCTGAACCTTAGGATCATCAGTCTAAACACAAACTTGTACTATGGCCCAAATATCATGACTCTGAATGAAACGGACCCAGCAAATCAGTTTGAATGGCTAGAGAGTATACTGAGCACTTCTCAGCAAAATAAAGAGAAGGTAGGTCCCAGACACCAAAATCTATGAGGGGATTCAAAGGGGCTAAATGTGTGTATTTATTAACTTGAGTGGGGTCGGGTATTAATAAAAGTATTAAAATTTGAAGATTTTTCACATGAAACAACTTATGGTTTAATTAACTCTTTTGTATTTTTTTTTTATTTTGCTTTGCTTTTAAAGCTTTGAGGATTGATATCTGTTTTTTTATTTAAAAAAAATTGTGACCAAAGTCACAGTTACCAAATATCATCAACAGTGTAGTTTAAATGATATTAATATGATATTGATAGTTTTATAATTTCATCTTTTTTGGTGATAGGAGAGGTAGGGATGGGATATTAGCTTTTTAAATTTTTAATTAATATAATTTCAGTCTTGGGTATCCAAATGTTAGTTGGTTGTGGTAAGTGTGCAAAAAGATTCTCATCAGTCATCCTTGTGTTTCTATTTCCAGGTGTACATCATAGCACATATTCCAGTGGGCTATCTGCCCTATTCAGGCAGCACCACAGCAATGAGAGAATTCCATAATGAGAAATTGATAGATATTTTTAGAAAATACAGCAGTGTCATTGTAGGACAATTTTATGGACACACTCACAGAGATAGCATGATGGTTCTCTCTGATGGAAAAGGTAATATGATATTCTGTTTGCATCTCCCCAATCCAAGAAGCTAGACCAGAGCAGTGGCTAGCTGGTAATCTTGAACTGATCCAGCAAATTAAAAGTTTCGCTAAGTCAACCTGCCAGCGATGGATTTTTCTGAATTATCTTCTATGCTTATAAGTCAAGTGTCTAATTTATATTTAGACCTGAAGTTGTGTTTCTCCCTATTTGTTCCATGGGGCCACCGTCATTTGATAGCCGTCAACAAAAAAGTCTCTGAAACCCTCAGCTTACTCTACTTTTCTTTTAGATCCTCAAGTTTGGAGAAATACTGCTGTTCGTTATTTACCTCCTAGACTCAAGTCTCTTTTGATATGACTTGTTTTATTTCTCAGAATTTAATTAACAAAACACAATCTACTGTTGGTTTAAAATATATCAAGCACTTAATTTTAAGTGTAAATCAACATTGTCATCTACTCAGGATTAAAAGAAAAAAATAGAAGAAGATTGGGTGTCAAACAAACAATGATGACCTATTTTTAAAGATGACTTCCTCACAAGAAGAGGAAATTGGGAGTTAACAAAATAAGAGTTCTGATTTTAGAGTAGTCAAAAATACATACATATATTTTTTCAGCAATTGGGGAACGTTTTTGAAATACATTACCTCTTTTGTCTACAATGAATAAACTTGGTTAAAAAAATGACCACTTTTCAGCATTTGATAGCTTTTTTACTCGGAAATTTAGTCCTATAATAACTATGTATTAGAAACATGGTGACACTAATCAGATTCTTATGTGTCATTATTGGTTTTTGTTCTAGGTAGATGTATAGAACAAACTAGTCTTGTATCTGTGTGTGTGTGTGTATTTGTAGTAACTTGGGTTTTGTTATTATGAAAAATTTCAAATATACCCAAAAGCAGAAAATAATAAAACAACCCCCATGTATCATCCCTTATATTTAACGCTATCAAGATTTTGCCACATTTGCTTTACCTATTCACTTTTTAATTCTTTTTTCTTTTCCTCAAGTATTTGAAAGTGAATCTCAAACATTAGATCTATTCTAGCCTTACATTCTTCTATCTGCATTGCTAAAATATATGACTAGCTTACATAATCACAATGTGATTGACTTACCTAACAAGATCAACAATAATTTTTTGGTATCATCTAATACCAAATCAGAATAAAGATTCGTCCATTTTCTCAAGTGTCTCTTTATAGTTGTTTCAAGTCCAGATTCCTCAAGGATCATATGTCATTTGACTGTTTCATCTGTTAATGTCTTAATCTTGAATTTGTTCATATTTTTAATAATATTAAAATCAATTTAAAAAAATGTTAATGTACATATGTTTTATCCAGGAAGTCCAATAAATTCCTTGTTTGTGGCTCCTGCTGTTACCCCAGTCAAGAGCATTTTGCAAAATCAGACCAACAATCCCGGCGTCAGATTATTTCAGTATGATCCTCATGATTATAAATTATTGGTGAGTTGGCACAATTTTAGAACTATGCATGTCTTTGTACAGTTTTCATTAGTTTAGCTGAATGTTTTCAGTTTAACTATGTAAGTTGTTTCTATCTTGAAATCTTGTGATGTCTTCTTTTTTGTATTTGGCTTATCAGCACTTGCTAAGTATGGGTATAGGAGGTCACCGTTTGGGAGGTGGTTTCTGTCCTTCTCAGGACTTCACATTCCTTTAGCACACTGGTCAGGGTCTGAGTTGTGGACTTGGATACATATTGAAGCTTTGCACTAAGCCCTATTTGTTACTAATTACTCTTCTCTAAAACACAGCTGTGCAGGTAACTGTAGATTCTGAAACTGTACTCTCGAGAGTTGTTCTACCTAACTTCCTTGTCCCCAGACCATTCCTCTGTAAAACGAGGCTTAAACTAAGTCTGACTGACCTCACAGAGTAGCTGCGAGGGTTACGTGAATTAATATATGTAAAGCACTTAGAAAAACGCTTGGCTTATAGTAAGCACTCGATACCTGTGGGCAAATTTTTTTTGTAGAGAAAATAAATTGAGCTGGACACTTATTATTTTTTTATACTAATAGTTGCATTTATTTCTTCTTATACATTACTTTTTTTAAATAAATTTTTTTATTTTTTATAAACATATAAAGTATTTTTATCCCCAGGGGTACACGTCTGTGAATCGCCAGGTTTACACACTTCACAGCACTAACCATAGCACATACCCTCCCCAATGTCCATTACCACACCCCCCTTTCCCGAGCCCCCTCCCCCCAGCAACCCTCAGTTTGTTTTGTGAGATTGAGTCACTTATGGTTTGTCTCCCTCCCAATCCCATCTTGTTGCTTTTCTTCTTTTCCTACCCCCCTAACCCCCCATGTTGCATCTCCACTTCCTCATATCAGGGTGATCATATGATAGTTATCTTTCTCTGATTGACTTATTTCACTAAGCATGATACCCTCTAGTTCCATCCACCTTGTTGCAAATGGCAAGATTTCATTTCTTTTGATGGCTGCATAGTATTCCATTGTGTATATATACCACATCTTCTTTATCCATTCATCTGTTGATGGACATCTAGGTTCTTTCCATAGTTTGGCTATTGTAGACATTGCTGTTATAAACAATCGGGTGCACGTGCCCCTTCGAATCACTACGTTTGTATCTTTAGGGTAAATACCCAGTAGTGCAATTGCTGGGTCATAGGGTAGTTCTATTTTCAACTTTTTGAGGAACCTCCATGCTGTTTTCCACAGCATGGACACTTATTTTTGAGACAAAAGTTCTCTGGAGCTTGTACACGACAATGTTTTAGATCAATTTAGCCTCAAAAGGCTGGGTGTTTTGCTTATGGGTACTGTCCTTTTAATTAATTTAATTTGAAAAGAAATTCTCAATTGAAGTCTCTGTTGATGTAAATGCATTTTTTTCTAGGTAAGTTTAATGGGAGGTAGCTCTCTTATTCTGTAGAATGTGTTTTTATGAAGGAAGAAGGGCAGGGGAAGTCTGATTTAATTCATAAACACTAGATTAAATGAGGAAATAAAACAGTTGACTGAATTATTTTTACAACTATTAGTTTCCTTTTTTTGGATCTGAGCATCAGACACACACACATATGCATACATATATATACTGACATGAAAAGTTGCCATGATATAGCACTGAAGTATTTTTAAAAGTGCAAAACAGTGCATTTCATTTTTTGAAAAAGCCAAAAAGATAGTAAATAGGTATATATATCCTAAATATTTATATTTGTTTTGCACATACAGTCTAGAACAACACACATACACTGGTGCTGATAAATGTTTAACAGTTGTCCATTGGGGGAAAAAGACACTTTAGTTTATAGTGCCAATTTCCATATAGATACTCCCATCATGGCCAATTTAAAGCTGCCAAAGTGATGTCAATTAACTTGCAAGATTGCTGAAAATTTGATCATTGGCTCTGTGAGCTGATACAAGCTGCCTCAGAACATCACTGATTAATGTACAGTGATTTTATTAGCAGTGGTTACTTCTGAGGTGTGTGAATCAAAGCTTCTTATTTTATACATCTTTCTGTATAGTTTAGACTATTTTTTATTATGTTCCTTCATTATTTTTGATTAAAAAATGTAATATGGATTTTTCTATTGGGACTTTTTTTTTTTTTTAACAAAACCAATTCTCACTGTTTTTAAATGGCTGCAACTTTAAATTAAGAACATCACATAAATCCAAATAAGGACTCTTCTTGCTGTGCAGTACTTTATATGCCAAAGAATGAACCAAGCTTTGTGACTTTTTTTGATATAGGATATGTTGCAGTATTATTTGAACCTGACAGATGCAAATCTTAAGGGAGAATCCGATTGGAAGCTGGAATATGGGCTGACTCAAACCTACAGCATTGAAGATTTGCAGCCAAAAAGTTTGTATGGATTAGCTAAACAATTTGCAGTCCCAGGCAATGAGCAGTTTCTAAAATACTACAATTACTTCTTTGTGAGTTATGACAGCAGTGTAATTTGTGATGGGAAATGTAAGGCCTATCAAATTTGTGCAATTTTGAGTCTTGATCGTAGTTCCTATATAGATTGCCTCAAACAACATTATATAAAGTACCATTCCTAATATTTCATTGTTTGTGTTCATAGAAAATGTAACATTGTTCTGTTTCTGAGATCAGTGTGTGGGAATTGTTATATAATTCTTTGTGCGTTACTGAGTGGGCAAGCAGAATTCCTACCCTTGCTTTCTTTTTTATAATCCTCAAATGTTGATATTTGTAACATTCTAAATCTTTATTATATCGAATATATTTGAACTGCCCGTTTCTAGAATGCTGTCTGGATGTGAATACCTTATCTTCCAGTTTATATATCTAATTTAAACTCTTAAACACTTTTGAAATGGCCATTTATACAATAAAACAAATGATTTCTCCTCAAGTGTGATGAATTGTTTTTATTTTTTATATATTTATTTTTATTTAAATGCAGTTAACGTATAATGTATTATTGGTTTCAGAGGTGGAGGTCACTGATCCATCAGTCTTACATAACACCCAGTGCTCATTACGTCATGTGTCCTGCTTAATGCCCATTACCCAGTTACCCCATCCCCCCACCTCCCTCCCCTCCAGCAACCCCAGTTTGTTTCCTATAATTAAAAGTCTCCTACGGTTTGTCTCCCTCTCTGATTTCATCTTGTTTTATTTTTTTTCCATGGTGAATTATTTTTAATAGGAAAAATTTCTTACTTTTTTAAAAAAAGATTTCATTTATTTATTTATTTGACAGAGAGAGAGATCACAAGTAGGCAGAGAGGCAGGCAGAGAGAGGGGGTAAAGCAGGCTCCCTGCCAAGCAGAGAGCCCAATGCGGGGCTTGATCCCAGCACCCTGAGATCATGCCCTCAGCCAAAGGCAGAGGCTTAAGCCACTGAGCCACCCAGGCGCCCCAGAAAGTTTTCTTTAATTCACTCTTAAAAACTCATGTGTAAACTGAGGTTTAAGCTGTTTAAATCTCATGCATAAACTGAGGCTAACATTGTTTCCATACACTGTCTACGGTTGGGAAAACCCCAAGGTCTCATTGGAGGGCATCATGGGGCCTGGGAACCACCATAGGACAGGAGATGCTCAGCAGTCTTTACTCAGTGAAGGAAGGGGAGTCCTCTTTAGTACCGCTAACTTTTAAGGAAGAGAATGTCACAAGCTGTGCTTCTTGTAATTGCAGTACTAGCATAAGGCCGAGTTCCTCGTCCAGGGCCTCACACTTAGCAAATCATGGTCGAAAGGCATTGAAAGGTATTAATATTTCTCCGAGAAATATGTGAGGATGAAGCAGTGGTGTTTTCTTTGTCATGATACTCCAAGAGAGGGAAAAAATGAGCCTTTATTTTGTGGGATTGTTTTTGGCTTCTTCCATGGTTGCTTGCCTCTCACCAGCTTCTCTCAAGCTGTTGTTTGAGAGGCTAGTGGGAGAATTTGAGTAGAAGAGCAGGTGAGGAGGCCTAGGGATTTAGGAAACCTCAGTACTTTGGTCAAGCAACAAGAAGAGTGAAACTCATTATCCTGTGACTGGTTTGACTTTGTGTTTAAAAAAAAAAAAAGACATGTGTAAGATCTCAACATAATGACACTACATTATTCTCATTGCCAAAGGCCTGAGAATACAAATATTGCAAAATAAAAATATAACATCTAAGAGACTATCAATATTCATAAGGGAAACATTTTCTTAATTTTCATGTCTAAAAAATAAATTAGTATGGTTTATAGAAGTGAGGATCTGGAAACAAAGCAAAAATTCATTGTTATAAAATTAATCTCATTATTTAGAAATCATCCTGCCTTCAATTATATTCAAAGTTGTTATGTCAAATGCCTACATTATATATTGATATATTTTTCTACTCATGGACAGGAGTTTTAAGAAAACAGGTTTATACCATATGAGAAAAAGAATTTTAAATGGCAAAAACCAAAGATGGCATGCACTGACTCTAAATGAGTCCCCATGGTGGGAGAGAACAAGTTTGGGCTTGCAGGATTACGGTGGACGAAATTCCTGCATCTGCTAGGATTTGGAGCAGTGAACACGCAGGGTCCTTTCTATGTTATTCTACGGCTTAAAATTTTTATATATCTTTGGGGTGACTGAGTGACTCAGTGGGTTAAGCCTCTGCCTTGGGCTCAGGTCGTGATCTCAGGGTCCTGGGATCGAGCCCCACATCAGGCTCTCCGCTCAGTAGGGAGCCTGCTTCCCCTCTCTCTGCCTGCCTCTCTGCCTACTTGTATCTCTCTCTCTTGGTCAAATAAATAAAATCTTTAAAAAAAATTTTTTATATATCTTTTTGTGTTCAGGTTACTTTTACCTTAAAATAGAAATAAATGGTCTCACATTTCAAGTACTCTAGGGATTTTATCAATAATTAAATGAACGTTACTATTCTAAAATCAGAGCATATTACAATTTTTTTTTCAGACTTTTAATATCAAATATCAAATTCAGCTGCCCATTGCTTGAAAGGTCAATACTCAAGAGACAAGTGTTGATTGGGAAGGGATATGAGCTTTATTCAGAAGGCCAGTCACCTGGAGAGGAGGCAGACACTTGCCCAAAAGCCAGCTCCGAGGCTTCTGCCTCACAGAGAGGGCTTCAGAAGGAAGGAAGTCTCCTTTATCAGTGAATGAGTGCAGTAGCCTGTTATCATTTCCTGATTCTCTGTAGATTTCGTGGTTCCTATTTACAACTTTCAGTGCTGGATGGTTGTGCAAGAGGCCTAATTCTTGTTCCGTGATGTGCAAGGGCTTTCTATTCTCCTTCTAGAAAAGAAAATAAGATACATAGATTCATAAGGAGAGTTAGTAAATCAATCATATGAACCTAAGAACACCTATTAAAGATCATCTTGCTAGTTATGAAGATCAAGGTGGCCTCAATTCCCCACTGTAAATTTATCATTCCATATCTATGGGATTAAGGACCAAGGTCCATCTTCAATAGCCGCTTCATGCTGATCTAGGGCGTAGTCAGGACCTTGGAATGGAATATGTTAATGTGGGTTTGAAGCATTCCTTAATGCACAACTGATGTGACTTGCTTGCACAGCTTTGTTACACACATTTGTAATGAGCTTAATTCCTATGTATACACGTAATACTACTAGCACGAGGGTGAGTCCTAATTTTAGAATGTCTTAGAATACTGCCTAATATGAACCTAAGTCCTGATGGTATCCAGGGGAAAGTGTATGTGAACCAGTTCCATCCTCTCTGGAACAAGTGTATATGGCAATCTAGAGTTTGCTGCAACCAAGTGGCTTGCTGTCTGATGTTATCAATACTGGTTTCCACTTACAAGGAGGTATTGATATAAGCACAGTAAGATGAATTTGCAGCAACATAAATTCCCCCTTAATAAGCTAGGGTATAGTCTAGGGCCATATGCTTATCCAGGACTTTAGGGAATCTAATGATATTTATAAGTTAGCCGAAGATTTGGTGGTTTCATGATGGTTAGAGTTTGGGACAGGTTGCAAAACACACATTGATGAGAAGCAGCCTCCCATTATAGTAACAATGTATAACCAAAGAAATATTCATCCCCATCAGGGATATTGCCCGAGCGGTCACCATCAGTCTAGTAGATAATTTCAAGGAACTAGCCCAATGTTTAGTCTCATCAGCCAAGTAGAGGGAGAAGGGGATTACTGGAGTGTCCAGAAAGGGTAGAAGAATTTGTAATGCAGTCCATGGCCCAGGGCACTCCATCTGATTTGCAACTAAAGACAAAAACCTAGCCAGAGCACAAAGACGAACGGTGGGGTCCTTCTCAAGTCTTAGTGAGAATCAGCTGACCAATAGGGCAGCTCAGTCCATCTAATCTCTGCTTGCCAGAACCTCACTATGGATATCATCTGTAGCCAGAGAGGAAACAAGATTCTTGTTTACACACATAGGGAGCTGGTCCCTTTTGGGAGATGGTTTCCTGTGGTATCTAACTGGGGAATACAAGCCTATTTTCTATCCTTTGAAAATAACCTCTTTTAATACAATACTTTGAGGGACTGTGAGACATCAGGGTGACTATGATCATTTTGAAAGAATCTAGCTATTATAACACTATGGATTTTTAAAAAGTCTTTTTTTTCTTAAGTAAGCTTTATGCCCAACATAGGATTTGAACTCATGACCCCAAGACCAAGAGTCACATGCTCTACTCACTGAGCCCACCAGGTGCCCTCTAACACTATATATTTTTATTTTGGCCTTAACAATTGGAAATGAATTGCCTTTGGGGATTTCTGAGGTGTTCTAAATGGAATGGACCAAGGGGTCTCCATGATCCCACACCGACCAGGCTTTCAGATGACATATCCAACAATTGGTAGCACATGTGGCTGTAGCCGAAGTCTGAATTACCCATACTATTGTTCTATCTTTCCAGTTTAGGGCGAGAGAAGACATAGTTAATATGGATCACAGAGTGAACACAGTTGTTGTGGATTTCCTTTCCTAAAGGGGTATTTTAAATCCTGAATGGGATGGCTTTCCCAGCAGACGGGTTTATTTTTTGTATTTTATTTTATTAACATATAATGTAATATTTGTTTCAGGGGTACAGGTCTGTGATTCATCAGTCTTACACAATTCACAGCACTCACCATAGCACCTACTCTCTTATGTCCATCACCCAACCACCCTATCCCTCCCTACTCTACTCCAGCAACCCTCAGTTTGTTTCCTGAGATTAAGAGTCTCTTATGGTTTTTCTTCCTCTCTGGTTTCATCTTACTTCATTTTTCTCTTCCCCTATAATCCTCTGTCCTGTTTCTCAAATTCCTCATAGCAGTGAGATTATATGATAATTGTATTTCCCTGATTGACTTATTTCACTTAGCATTATACTCTCTAGTTCCATCCATGTTATTGCAAATGTCAAGGTTTCAATTTTGATGGCTGCATACTATTCCATTGCAGATCTATACCACATCTTCTTTATCTATTCATCTGTTGGTGGGCATCTAGGCTCTTTCCATAGTTTGGCTATTGTGGACATTGCTGCTATAAAAATTCGGGTGTATGTGCTTCTTTGGATCACTACATTTGCATCTTTAGGGTAAATACCCAGTAGTGCGATTGCTAGGTCGTAGGGTAGCTCTATTTTCAACTTTTTGAGGAATCTCCATACTGTTTTCCAGAGTGGTTGCACCAGCTTGCATTCCCACCAACAGTGTAGGAAGGTTCTCCTTTCTCTGTAATTTTAGCCATTCTGACTGGTGTGAGGTGGTATCTCATTGTGGGTTTGATTTGTATTTCCCTGATAATGAGTGATGTTGAGCACTTTTTCATGTGTCTGTTGGCCATTTGGTTTTCTTCTTTGCAGATATGTCTGTTCATGTCCTCTGCCCATTTCTTTTTTTTTATTTTTTTTTTTAATATTTTATTTATTTATTTGACAGAGAGAGATCACAAGTAGGCAGAGAGGCAGGCAGAGTGAGATGGGGAAAGCAGGCTCAGCACTGAGCAGAGAGCTGGATGTGGGGCTCGATCCCAGGACCCTGGGATCATGACCTGAGCTGAAGGCAGAGGCTTTAATCCACTGAGCCACCCAGGCGCCCCTCTGCCCATTTCTTGATTGGATTATTTGTTCTTTGGGTTTTGAGTTTGATGAATTCTTTATAGATTTTGGATACTACCCAAAATGTTTTGATCTTTCTTTTAGTCTCTGCACCATTAAGTTACTGTTTTCTTGGGCAGCATCTTTATGATGTAAAGACAAAGGGTCAGAACATAGGGTATCTCATCATCCTTTCCTGCCCTTTGGCAAAAAACTTTAATTGTAAATAGTGTAATATTTTAAAGATCCATTTAAGGACCATCTCTTATCTGATTCTAGATGGCACATTGGCCAGGCAGTATTAAAATAGAAAATCAGGGCACCTGGATGGTTCAGTTGGTTAAGAGTCTGACTTTGGCTCAGGTCATGATCCCAGGGTCCTGTAATCCAGCCCCACGTTGGGAGCCTGCTTCTCCCTCTCTCTCTGCACCCGACTTGTGCTTGTCTTCTCTAGTGCTCTCTGTCAAATAAATAAATAAAATAAAATTTTAAAAAAGAAAATTATCTTTTCTGAGTCATAGATTCTTGGCTGTATTCTTTCCATTTATTCAAAATCCAACCCAACAGGGATAGTTGGCAGGATAGAGATGGAACTTCCCATTACACAAGAGATGATAAACACATACACGCATGTGCACACACACTAAAGACAGATCTGCCCTGAATCCTGGGGAAATTGACTGTTAAAGTTCTTAGTTTCTCTCAAATGTTTTGTTTCTCCCAGAATAGAGGAGCACGGACAACAACAAAATCACCAGGCACTTCACAAAAAATTACGTCACTTTACACTTCTGACAAACTCACCTGGTCCACTCACCTTCTGACATACTCACCTGGTCGTCACCTTGCTCCAAGTGTTCTTTTCCTTCCCATTTAAGTCAAAAGCAAAACTGGCAGTTAGCATTGGTTGGGAATCAACAGGCAGTTTCCAGGAGACAGAAGAAGCCTTCTGCATCTGCAGGGACAGATCTTTCAGATTCCCTCCTGGAGACCAGCCCTGAATTGGTCACCGCCTATAGTCTTCCGGGTAGCCAGCCTCCTGAATAAAGCTCCTCCTCCTTCACAATCAACATTTGTCTCCTATTATGTTCAAATAAATAATAAATGTTATAATGCCCACACTAAAACTTATCTTTATTTATCTCTGGTCATGGAGAGTGCTTTGACAAATTCATAAGCCACATCCTGTGTAGATTTTTTAAATTGCTGTTTCAAAACCAGTTTTGTTGATAGGAGGGAGGGACACAAACATGAGTAAAATGGCAAATAGTTCTAATAAGAGCCATTGATTTTGATAGGTAGAGAGACTTAAAGGCAAAATGCACCTGCTTATGTATGTAGTACTAGAAATATCTATTGAGTGAATCCTTCCCAATTATAATAGTCCTATCTTTGCATATTATGAATGGGTTGGCTAAACTGAACAGACTTCTCCCATCTTGCATGAACACAGTAGAAGAATCTGCTTAGTGGATTCAGCAGCCCTCTGAGTGTTGCCTTGTCCTGAGACATCATCTGATCTTGCATTCAGACTCCTGAGAGAATTCTATTACTCTAGACTCTTGGCAGATGAGCAAGTATTCACCTTCTAACTACTGGAGCTATCTTATCTTCCAAAAGAACTGACTCACTGAAAATAACTATAGTGGGTCAGTTCTATAATGTAAATTTGAAGATGAAATTCTCTGTTGCTTAGCAATTTAGTCTGAGGAATATACCTAAGAATAAACTCTCGAAAATATACAGTAGAGTATAAAAATATCTATGGAAGCATTGTTTGTAGTAACAATTAAAAACCCCTAAAAACCACTTAAATGTACATCAACAGGAGAATGGATGAATGAAATATTATTTATTCAGAATGTGGAATATTAGGCAGAACTGAAAATTGACATTCATAAATGTCACAGGCATAACAATGAGTGAAAAAACAAGTTGCCAAGGGATAAATACAATATAATACCATTTATGTCAGACTTTTAAAATGAAGAAATAGCATTTCTTAGAGATATCTATGTGGCACACCAAAAAGAGGTATGCTGGTAAAATAAACATCAAATACAGGAGCGTTGAAGGTTAGTGAATGAGAAAGTTGATTGAGGAGAGACAGGTAAGGGAATTGAAATGTGTTGGTAAAGTTTTATTCCCTAATGCAGTCTGTCAAATACTGAGGTTTGCCCTATTTTTCTCTATACATTTTTATATGTTAATATAAATATAAATATATATAAATATAATAATATTTATAATATAATTTTAATATAACTTATAATATAATAAAATGCTTATATATAATATAATATAAAAATAAAATAATATAATATAAATATAATATAATGTTTTTTATATGCCCTAATGCAG
Organism: Mellivora capensis; assembly: GCA_004024625.1. NCBI lineage: Eukaryota > Metazoa > Chordata > Mammalia > Carnivora > Mustelidae > Mellivora > Mellivora capensis. The sequence goes on along the minus strand of PISX010005403.1, from coordinate 28,844 downwards.
TCTGTCAAATACTGAGGTTTGCCCTATTTTCTCTATACATTTTTTACATGTTAAATACTATATACTCACTTTTTGTAAGTGGAATTAGAAACCCAGCTTTTAAAATTGATTTATTTTAGCTCTTCTTGGAGAATGATTCATAATGAAAGCATGGAGACATTTGGATGGGTTGAAGTAGTCTTGTTGAGAGGGGATTGTAGGTGGGCAGAGGCAGAGACAGTGGAGAAGAATAGCCCATTTTGTGATATATTTTGGATGTAGAAGCGACAGGATTTGTTGATGACATGGATGTAAGAGATGAAGTAGAAATAAAGGATGATTCCTAGAATTGTGGCTGGAAAACTGGTAGACGGTGGTGTCATGAAGGAGTTGGGATTAGTGGGAGAGGAGAGGGCTGGAAAGGAGTGGGTGGGGGATAGAGTAACAGATGGAGGGTATCATCGTGTGTTACAACTAATGTAGACTGCTGAAGACTTCATTTAGTTCCTTAAACATTTTGCTATTCTAATAATCTCATTAGGATTTTAGGGTTTCTTTTAAAAAATAAATGAGTATCCTAAGAAAGAACCCAAACCAACGTAGACACTACTAGTATGAATGTTTCTACATTATTTAAAATTTGTGAGGAATAAATATGACTGCCTTATGAAAGTGGATCACCTGCCTGCCTCCTTACTGGTATTGCCCAAAAAGACAAATGTTGAGGACCGTTATGGAAAGGAAAAATAGTATTAATTCAGTTACTGATGAGCTGTCTATTCTTTGGGTGGAGAATGATTTCCTCATGCTACAAAATCCCTTACTTGGGTTGCTTTTTCTTAGAGTAACTATATGCATATGCATAATATAGGTAACCACCCCATGAAACATTGAAAGAAATAATGAAGAGATAAGGATCATACCTATTTTATAACTTTAGTTTTTCAAGACATAACTAAAGTTCCTGTTTTGTAAAATTGTCCTCATTAAATTTTAGCCACATTCAGCATCCTTACTTTTTAATAAAATGAATTCCTTTCTACAATATGTATCTGTTCTTTAATTTTAAAAATTAAATCAGTATAAAACTTCTTTCTCTTGTGTTGTAAAAATCCAGCTCTTTTGCATTCTTTTTATATATAATACATTCCCTTTTGAAAATTCTGTGTCCTCAAACTAGTAATTTGGAAAGATGGCTATGGATATACTCTAATTAAAATAGACGATCAATTTCTAAACACAAATGCAATTACCCATTTTCTTCATATTTGCTCACAGTGTTCCTCTTCTCAGTCTACTCCCTCTCCCCATTTATTTCTCGTTCCCATACTATTTTTTTCTAAAAGACCCAACATTAAGATTGCCTTTGTTGTCAAAACTTACCTAACCTCTTCCTGTAGAATTTTTTCCCTTCAGGACCACCATGGTACCTTACTTAAAAACATTAATGCTATTATCATGCCTTCTTTTCCTCTCATTTCCTCTCTTCCATTAGTTCTGAAAGGATGAGGGCTTTGCTTTACTCAACTTCATATCCCCATTGCCTAACACAGTGTTTGACAAATAGGCAAATAAGCTTTATAATGAAGGGTATGGAATGAATGAAATTTTATCTACCTTTGGAGATGTTTTTATCAATTTTTTGCTGGTGCCTGAATTCTCTATAAACAGATGAAACTTATGACTGAGCAGAGATGAAAGGTTTGGCTTAGGCAGTACATTGACTGAAACTTATTTACCCCAAAGGGTAATGAATTGATTAGTCAGCCATCCTACATAATTGAAGCATCCCCATTCTAGTTGAGGCAGAGAGGATGGATTCTGGAATTGGCAGGTTGAGGAAAGGGAACTGAGAAAGGAGGTGGGCGTTTTGAGACATAAGAAAAGAAGGGTAGCATGTCCTCTCACCATTGTGGTACCGAGGAGGAGTAGTGGGTAAGAGGTCATGGGGAAGTGATATGATAAGGTGATGAGGTAAGGCTTCTAGTTAAAGGTATTGAAGATCTCATCCCAGCTCCTCCACTGGTTTCAAAAGTGGTCAAAGTTATTTACCTTTCTGTAATTCAGTTTAACTCATCTATCAAAGGAGAGTTATAACATAAGTTGTTTTGTAATATTGTTGTAGGAATTAAATGAAAATATAAAGTACACAGTTCAGTTTCTGGACTTGGTAAGCACTATATTATGTAAAAATTATATAAATATTAGTGTTATTTTTAACATTATTAGATGCTCAAAGGAAACAGAGTAGATGTGACAGGGATACCGAAGGGCACAGAGAATGGAAGATGAAGTTAAGGGAAAATAGAACCTCACACTTTTCAGAGTTGCTCTAGAGGGCATTTAGTTTATATACAAATAAAACCATGGCCATTGTGTTTCACATGGCACAGTTCTCTCCACAAATGTGTATGGGGTTCCTTCAATGTTCAGGAACTGTTGTAAGTTCAGGGATACAGCAGTGAATAAAACAGACAAAGATTCCTGCCTTGGTGGAGCTTAAGCTAGCATGCACCTTGGTGTGATGTGTGTGTGCGCAACTACGTAAGAACATTGATTGACTTTGAACCACGTCATGTGTAGTTAAAACTGATTTAACAATTAAAATATTTTTAAGAGGATCACCATCATTACAATGGACTTCATTACCAGAGAACTAACTAGTGGAGGCTGTGACTGCCATGTCACAAACAGAAGTGTCAAATACTGACAATTACATTACAAAGATGGCCACTTCAGTCTTCAGTATTTGAGAAGAAGAATGAAAAGTTACTCAAGCAATTGCTTTGCCTAAAATAATGTAATTACCTAAACACAGAAATGGTTACCACGGTATAGAAGAAAAAGCTGTTTTCTGATTAGTCTATCAGGCAAATTTTGCTATTTTGATGATCAATATTGAGGTGTCTGTCAGATACTTACAGTCTCTTTTTACGTATGTGTCTTATAAGCATTTATTCTCACATCACTCAGACAACAGTGGAATTATGCTTGGGACAACGGAAAGAGGTGAACAGAGCATTTTGTTCCAGTGTTTATTTGTCTTCTGCAAATTGCTGCCGAGTGGTATCAAAACACCACGGCAGCAGCCCAAAGTAGTTTCCACTCACCTAAACATTCATTAATCATCTTTTGCTTTAAAATCTAGTTGGAATCTTTAGCTGAAATATGTTTCATTTCTTATGACCCTGTATTTGTTTGGGAAAGGTTGGTAGTACTGAGTTTAAAATTTACGGATCTTAAATTCCTTTGAAAATAAAAAAATGTCACTTAAAAATTTTAAATACCATCTACTCATTGCCATATATGTGTGTGTGTGTGTGTGTGTGTGTGTGTGTAGATAGATAGATAGATAGATCTCCTTTTCTTTAGAGAGAGAGTGTGTGTGCATGCATACTCTAGTGGGGGGATGGAAGGCAGTGCAGAGGGAAAGAGAACTTTTTTTTTTTTAGGGGAAAGCATGAACGCAGTCCACCACTACCACAAATTATGCAGTCAAGTTCCCCACATTTGGGGAAATTGCAGGGGTCAGCACATCTGGAGTACAATGGGTAAACCTTGCCTTGGGAAAACCACCTTTGTGATCACGGTGAGGGAGAGCATCTTAAGCAGATTCCATGCTCAGCTCAGAGCTGGATGTGAGACTCTCTATCTCACGACCATGCGATCATGACCTGAACCAGAATCAAGACTTGGACACTTAACCAACTGAGCCACCCAGCGCCCCTACCTACTGTTATATTTTAATGGATATGTTTGCTACACCAGAAAGAACCAAAATCTTTCGTATGGAATCTTCATACTTTAGAAGCAAAAGAAGATCTTTTCAGTAAGGGTACTTTTAAGGCACTATCCATCTTCTTCCGTTGGGAATGATAGGCCACAGAATATATTAAATGCAGGCTCACTTGCAGTGTCTTTATTTAAGTTACTCCTATGTCCAACACTTACTTTATAGGAAAAGGGAGGAGTGGATTCTTACATTTATTCATTAAACATCTTTTAATGCCTCTTGTGTGCTGGGCCTATGCTAGGTATGAGTGTACAAACGTAATTGAATCATGAAACAAAAGGGAAGACACACATGTAAGTGAAGAATTACAAATTATTGTATTTCTCACAAAAAAAGAAGTGCTAATTGCATGCTGTGATGGAGGTGTTAGTTAATGCTAAGGTGGTAGTGCTATTGGGATATATAAATGTATCAAATCAACATGACACTTTAAACTTTCACTCTGCTGTATATCAATTACATCTCAGTAAAGCTGGGGGGAAAAAAGGGCTATTCGGCTGAGAAGTTCTAAATTCAGAAATTACATCCGCCCTTAGAATTCTACATGACACGCTCTCGGAATGGATAGCATTAAATGCCAGTCTTTGAGACATTTTTCTGAACCAGGATATTTTTGTGCTCATCAGTGCTGCAATTGAGTTTTAAAGTATATTTAAACCAAGAGTGGAACAGAAACATTTTTAATGAAAGCTTTATGAGGATTTACATTTAACTTAACAATAAAAGTTACTCTGGCCTCCTAAAAATTCTTATAGTAGATAACTCCAATTGATTTGCTGTCTCATTTTGCCTGGTTTTTCATATTTATGAATTGTTTTTGCATTCCATGGAGGATTTTAACGAGGTTTCTATCTTTTTTTGTTCTTTTGAGGAATTATTTTAGAAACATAGTCTCTCAGTCCTAAGTTTCAGTGTTTTTGCTTTTGCTTTTTTTTTTTTTTGCTGTGTTAGGTTTTTTTTTTTTTTCAAAGATTTTATTTATTTCAGAGAGAGAGTGAGTGAGGGAGCATGAGAGGGGAAAGTGTCAGAGGGAGAAACAGACTCCCCACTGAGCAGGAAGGCCGATGTGGGACTCGATCCCTGGGACTCTGGGATCATGACCTGAGCCAAAGGCAGTTGCCCAATCAACCAAGCCACCCAAGCACCTAGTTTTATATAATATCCATGTGGACTTTTTCAGTCATACAGTTTCAATTGAGGTAAACCTCATTCTGCATTTTACTAAGAGAGAGAAGAAAGATTTTTCATCTATAAACAGAGATGCTAATAGTTTTTCACATGGAAGGTTGTTGTGAGTCAATTTTTGTAGAGCATGTGAAATAATGTCTGGCACATAGCAACTGCTACGAAAATGTAATTAAGTAAAACTGAATATGCATTATCTTTGATTTCATTCATTGTGTCCTTGAGTGCTATGAACTAACCTAAGTCAGCTTTCTGTTGGCTTCTTTTTGGCAGATAATGGTAGCCATCTTGAAATTATTGGGTGGCAGGTTAAAATGAAAGCACGTTTGAGCTAAGTTATACCAGACATAAAGACATTTATAAACTAAATATTTAATAGTAAGATAACATAAAACAATAGAGAATAAAAACAAAAAAAATTTACAGTACTCATTTTATAGTCTCTAGAAGATACAATTAGTTCATCATCCACTGAGGTGCTTTGAGTACTACCTGGAATGGAAGTTTTGCTGGAGCCAAGTGCCAAAATTCTAGAAAAAAAGATGCCTGGGTGATGCCTGAGTCAGTTAAGCATCTGCCTTCAGATCAGGTCATAATCCTGGGGTCCTCGAATTGAGTCCCACATGGACCCCCTTTCTTAGTGGGGAGTCTGCTTCTCTCTCTGCCTGCACTCCCCCTGCCTTGCTCTCTTCCTCTCTCTGTGTCTCTCTGGCAAATAAATAAATAAATAAAAAAAATCTTTTAAAAAAATTCTAGAAACAAGATATTTCAGTCTTATAACATTCTCTGATGCTCAAAATCAGGGTTGTGAGTCACTAGCATCTGGTGCAAAATTTGAAGACGTGCCAAAAAACTTAGTAATCAAGAGACATGATATTTTAAGTCAATATTTTAAAGGGTCAAAATGAATGCAAAGTAATTTATTATGAGCAAAACATCAAAATTTTAAATAGGGACGCCTGGGTGGCTCAGTTGGTTAAGCGGCTGCCTTCGGCTCAGGTCATGATCCTAGCGTCCCGGGATTGAGTCCCACATTGGGCTCCTTGCTCGGCAGGGAGACTGCTTCTCCTCTGCCTCTGCCTGCCACTCTGTCTGCCTGTGCTTGCTCTCTCGCTCTCTCTCTGACAAATAAATAAAATTTAAAAAAAATTTTAATAGACACTGTTGTTTAAATTTCTGCTTTATTGTTCAACAAAAAATCATTTCTGAGTTGCCAGTTGTTACTGGCCTTCCATAACAGTTATGAAGGTTAACAATGGCATCTGATCCCATTAGGCCAATGCAGGGTTTTAAATATGGTCATATTTTTGATTATAGAGATTCCATTAACTTTCTCCATTTGGTTCAAAATATGGGAGAACATTTTGGTAAATGCATAAAAGGGCACACTTGTTTTGTTGCTGAGCTAAGACTCTAATATGGCTGGACAGGGCATCACTCAAAGCCCTCAAGAGTTCATTTTTGAAGGCAGAAAGGGTAGAGTTTTAGTCTAAGGCATTATCCCTAAAGTCTGTTGACCTTTCTGGGCTTTTCTACCTAGTTTATGTGGTAGGAGTGACTGTCTCTTAAAAAATAAAAATATGTCTATGTCTGTCTGTCTATATATCCATCTATCTTTCTAGCTATGCTATTTTAGCTAATTGAAATACTTTGAATATCATTAATTTAACCTTTGAGCGTTCATTTCCAACATTCATCATGCCAGTCCACAAGCCATTGTTTCGACCAATAAAAACCCATTTTTTGAGATTGTGTGAAAATTAGCAGAGCAACAGCTTTCTGATTAGGACTCATACTGACCATTTCCAGGCCTGTATTCTTGATGGAAAGTTAATTGATTCTTTAAGCATGTGAACTTTTTGATTGTAAATGGACAGTCCCTGGAGCTGAAACTTTAACTAAGTGACCCATACAAAACACAATGTCTTTGATAGGGTGTTTTAACGTAAGTCACAGTGCAACACTGAATTTTAGTCAATATATTATTTGATCTAAAGTTGGATGGCATATTGTTGCTTACCTCCTAGGCTAATTTAAATATATGCCAAACACATAGAGAATGGGGTTCTGTTTGACTTAAGCTGATATCTTATTTTGTCTCTACTATTTGGTTGTCTGAGACACTAAAACATCATTATCATGGGACAATATGTAATTTTTCTATAGTATTTGGTCTCATCCTACCTCCATATACATAATTTAAAAAAAAAGATTTTATGTATTTGTTTGACAGAGAAAAAGAGAGAGGCAGGTGGAGCTTGAGATGGAGAGGGTGAAGCAGGCTCCCCAATGAACAGGGAGCCCGATGGCTGGGCTGGATCCCAAGACCCTGGGATCATGACCTGAGTGAAGGCAGATGCTTAATGAGTGAGCCACCCAGATACCCTCCCACCACATAAGTTTTCTTTTAAAGATTTTATTTATTTGAGAGAGAGATAGCGAGTAGGGTAGGGCATAAGAAGGGGGACAAGCAGACTTCCCAATGAACAAGGAGTCCAACACGGGGCTCCATCCCAACCAGGACCCTGAGATCATGACCTGAGCCTAAGTCAGATGCTTAACTGATTGAGCCACCCAGGCACCCCCATGTACATATAATTTTTTTATGTAGACTACGTCTCCCACAGTTCTACAAACATTTCCCCTCCCTATTTCTTGCCTACTTCTCTTCTGGGGACCTTAGTCTAATTTTTTTTGAATAGAAAGAGATAGATCGATTGAGGATGATTCAGGTTTCAGCACTCTGGCCAGAGAAAGGTATATGCCTTGATTTCTGGTTGGTAAGTATCTTGGTAAATACCAGTGGCAGACAGTGGGATAGGAAAACAGTTTCTTTTCTTCTTTCAAGCCAGCTGTTTACATTCCTTGATTGTGTATTGTACAGAGATGGGTAATTTTTCTTCCCAACTAGTTATCAGTTCAAATACTTTCCAGAGTCTCACAAAAGGATGATGCCTAGTCCTAGTTAATTAATTTAGCTTTTCATCAAGTATTTATGGAATTCCTCCTTCATGTTAGGTGCTGTTTTAAGCACTAGGGATACAGGAAAAAAATATCCCCATCTTTATGAAATTAAATTATTGTTATGCCTTTTGATTTTATTCTGAATAAGAATTCATGGGACAGCAGTATGATGAACTGCTAGACAGAGGTCATTTGAAGTCCAGCCCAAAAGATTTTAGGCATATCTAGCGAGCTTCAATTATTAGGGTCATTATCAGTTTAATTTAGTCTAATATCCATAAGCTACCCCCTAATGAGATTAAACATTTTAAATAAAACTGTATAGATTTCACTTATTTCCTCTTTCAAAATAATGTACTTTTTTAGCACGTTACTCTTTCAAAAAAATCTTTTAACCTATCTGCCACATTACTTATGGGCAGAGTTGACTCAGAAGGATTGAATAATCCCCCCCCCCCTGCCCCACCCAGGGGATATACCCAATTAAGTAAAGAAGCCGAAACTCAAGCCCAAGCCTTCTGACTTCCAAGTTCAGTACTATTTCCATTATACCAGGCAAGCCTGTAGCTTCCAGGACTTTCCACAGTGATGCATGATTCATCAGGCTCACAGGACAACCAGTAATAAACTTTTCCTCCAAAACAATTTTAGTTATATATTTCACAACTGAGTCAGACGATGGATATTTTTCCATAATTGCCTGTCAGTATTTCAAAATGTTGTGTTTATTCAGGAAGCCTCTTGTGTCTGTCATGTTAGATTCTCCCTGTTCTGAGAACTCAGAATCAGCACTCCTCAGATGCTACGTGCCTCCTTATAAAGAAACACCCCGCGGTTTTTGAGGAGCTGAAAACACAAGCAACAGTAACATTGCAGGGCGCTGTCTTGACCTGCTTCTGTTAAAGTAACTCTCCTATTGTATATCTTGGTTTACGTTTTCTCCTGACCAAGACATTAATTTAGAAATCATGCTGAAAAGGGTTTATCCTTTTTTCTGTTGTTTCAGACTAGGTAAAATGTAACCTTTCAAGTATAAGAGAGTTTTTTTTTTCAATCTTGACTTATACATATTAAATGCATCGTTACTTTTAATATGTTGCTAGAAAACTTTCTTTTATCTTTTTTTAAAGCTCATTTTATATTTAATGGGGCCCAATTATCCATTTAACATAGTCGATTGAGCATCCATTTTATGCAAGCTACAAAATTAGTTCCTATATACGTGATTATTCCAGTTTATGGAATGATTTTCAAGTTTCTGCACTGTTTCTGGGGCCCCCAGAGCATCTGATATTTAAAAAGGATTCATCATTTAGACATCCATCTACCAATCCTGTTCACAGGGGACAAGTCCTACAATTGCGTGAAAAAAAAAAAAGGATTGTACTGGAAAACACACACATACACACTACATATATATATATATATATATATACACACACACACACATATATATATAAAATATATAATAATATAAATATATTATGCCACAGAACTTTTTTAGGAGGCAATAGATAATATAACTACTACACACACATGCACTTACACATAATGTGAGTGGGAAAGAAATATTTCTGTATTGTTTAAGGAAGTCAGTTAAATTGCATGTTCAATCAAATTGAGCAGACATCTCTCCGTATGTCCAAAGGCAAAAAAATGAGAAATGACAAAATCCAAATCTCTTTCCTTAGTTTCTACCAATATAGGTTTTTCTTAAAGCTACTGAAATTATTTGTCAACGATCACGTAAGAACTATTTCCATCAAGCATCACTGATGGATGCTAAAATGCTAAACATGCAATCTCTAGGGATCTCCCAGCAGATTACAAGTTAATTATCAAAATTTAAAAAGTAACTTTTTCATAGAGAAATGCAGCATCTTAACCAAGTCTTAATCTTTAAAGTCACTAACAAACAGCCGAGCATCTTGTTGTGATTCACTAATGACACACTACCCCTGCCGAAGATGTGTGGTGTAAATGATGTACACTTAAGGAAACATGAGAGACTTTCTGTGACACAGCTGGTCCATGATCTTCAAAAAGGTTACTGTCATGAAAACAAACAAAAGACTAAGGAATTATTTTAGTTGAAAGGAGAACAAGGAGACCTGACAGGTAAATGCAGTGCAAAGTCCTGGACTGGGACAGAAATTTCCAAAAAGAACATGATTGGGATAATTAGTGAAGATCGAAAGTAAGATGTATATTGTATAATAATGCATTCGTATAAATCCTCTGAATTTGATAATTATCTGTAGTTAATTCGGTAAGAAAATGTCCTTGTTCTTGGAATACACACTGAAGTATTGAAGAGTAAAGAGCATGGTGTTTGCAACTGTCAGGTCAGGAAAAAAAAAACCTGGCATACACAGGTTTTTGTATGAGTATATGTATGTATACACTCAATACATATTATGTATACATACCTACAATAGCATATATACAATACATAGTATGTATATACAATACATAATACATAATACAATACATAGTATGTATACACTCAAATACATAGGCATATAGTAAAATGTTAATAAATAAAATAAAATATGAAAAAGTTAAAGAAAAACTGCCAAGCTAAAAACCAGAAGAAAAGTGAGACTTACTGCAACAATAATGGTTGTTATTTCCTGCAGTCCGTAGCCTGAGAAATAACAAAGTACTTCAAATTAAGTGATCAAGATTAGGGACAAAACTGTGAGGTTTATTTTATTTAGAAATCTAAAAGGTCCATTTTTTTTTTTTGCTTCAGTGTCATAAACTATTTCTTAATTACTTTAGGTGGCTTATGAAATTTTGTATAGAAGGCAATTTAATTATGCTTTCTTGAACTTCTTTCTCTCTTGCTCTACTCACCATTCAGGCAGATGGTTTTGTTGCTCTCCAACAAGGGAAGACTGGATTTCACACAGCACCCTCCCGGGTGCCTTTACATCATCTCCATTCACATAGGGCGTGCTTAGCATTGCTAGTCATGAGGCTTCCCGAACCATGGTAACCCTGTAACAGTAAGCAATGGAGAGAACATGGATCATTCTTTCTAGGGGCACATTGTGAGGTAATCGGCTTTCATTACAGGCTTTCTTCTCCAGGAGGTGGTATGGATTAGATGCTGTAAGCATTGGTTAGAATCTATCTGTTCTCCCAAAAGGCCAAGTTCAAGATCTGTAGGAGCCATGCTTCTTACTTTCCCACAGCCATTTTCAGTTTCTTTCTGAGCCTTTAAAATGGAAAACCTTTTCCAGTGTGGCTTCTTTCCATTTTCAACATCCCTTTAAGGCATTCTCATCCCTCTATTTATTGATTGATTGATTGACTTTTTTTTATCCATCTATTTAAACGATCCTGAAAACTGCTCTGTTTTTTCCTATATTAATGCAGCAATGAGTAGCCCAAAGCCATGTGACTGGGAGATGCATTTTCCTGGGGGGAAAGGAACTGCTTCTCTGAAGCTTCCCTTTAAAGCTTAGAGGAAAAGGAAAATGTAAAGCTTTCTTTTGTGTTTGTGGTTGTGATGACTTAATGTCTTAGGCAAAATCAATCAAATATGCTAATTTATATTTTCAAAATTTTAAGTTCTTAGTGATAAAAAACTGGCAGATTATAATGAAAGAACTTACCCAGTACTACTTTGAAGTGTATACTCATAACATCAGTGACCTGGGATCTTCCTCATTTCCTGGTGCTTCCTGCTGCTATTAAGTTATTATCACTGAAAGAACAACACGGATTTAGCAGCAGGGGATTTTTGTTGTACCGGGTCTCCCCTGAGGAGTTTTAAGGCAGACTTAATCAGCCCTACGGAGTCTCTCTTACTATCAGAGTCACTGCAGACATGTTTCCCTTAGATTGTATTTCTCTTTAAAGAATCTCGAATCTATAATTAAAAAGTAGTTTGCACTAATATTTACAGGAGGAAAGGTTTGAAAATCTGGCTTTTGTTGCAAATGAAGAAGCTCTTTGACGTGGAGGTAATTATGAAGAAACCTCTCTGTGATTTGTCCTAACAAGTTGGGGCCTTGCCCAAAAGTTCAAGAAATGGTTCTGTTCTGTTTTTTTGTTTGTTTGTTTGTTTTTTGCGAGTTTTTTTTTTTTTGCATGTTTAACATTAGTTTTTGTTTCTCTGAATAGAGATGGAAGGAATTGAAATTCCCAGTACCTGTTCTGTCTCTAGAATTATGTACATTAGAACCTGAAGAAAGCATAGTTAATACCAGATAATGCTGACAAGGATTTTCCAATGTCACTCTTTCTAAAATTTATCTACCTAAGGAAGCACCTATGATATAATCTCACGACAGTCCTTTTCCATTGTCTCATTCATAACCACCTTCCTCCCATTTCTTTTCTTTCCTTTTTAAGGATTTTATTTATTAATTTATTTGTGTGTGAGAGGGAGAGAGAGAGAGAGAGCACAAGCAGGGGAGGAGCAGGCTGAGAGAAGCAGGCTCCCCACTGAGCAGGGAGCCTGATAGGGGGGCTTGATCCTAGAACCCTGGAATCATGACCTGAGCGTAAGGTAGCTGCTTAACTGACTGAGCCACCCAGGCGCCCCCTATCCAGGATCTTTCTATAGCTCATGACCTCTACTGTGTCAAAATTTCCCAGGTCCAAAATAAAGGGTCACCGAGAAATACTGCAATGTTAAAAAAGTGAATACCTTTAGTAAATGGATAACAAATCTTGTTGTAAAGATGTGCTTTCAATATATGGATAGATTTTTTTTTAAATAACAGAGATAGATTATTAAAATAAATAGAGCTTTAAGCAGCTGCTTTGAATTCCTTTGGGCCAGCCTTGTTTCTTAACTCCTTAGTGTGGGTTCTGCCCCCTAGCAAACAGATTTCCCAGAAAGTGAGTCCCTGTTGTATGTCTGGCTCTGGAATAGCCAGATACTGCATGGGTTTCTAATGGCGTGACCCTCATCCTTAATCGGGTTCCTTGGTACCAATAATCTTCCAATTCAGGCCTAAGAAATGTACTACTTTCCTCCCTCCTGAGTTATGTGGAGGAAGGGAAGATAGCTGAGAGATTAGGGATTGGAATCAGTTTTATAACATGACATTTTGAGAAGAGAGATGCAAAGCCAAGTTGCTGTGGAAAACTGGAAAGGAGGGTGATGGGCAGCAGCCTGAAACAAGGAATAGGGGATGAAGTCAAATCAGAAAGCTGAGTGTAGCCCACTTAGCTTGGAGCTCGGGGTCACAATCTCACGCCACAATCTCTTGACGAGTTTGGTAGTTAATGTTCTTTAAAACATGTAATCGTTGACATAGCCATTAAAATAAATCATATTACCAATAATATAACCATTTACTTAGCATTAGAAATCTGGGTTGTTTCCAATGCTTTGCCATAACAAATAATGCTATAAGGGATATTCTTATACATCAGTTTTTGAGTAGGTTTTTTATTTTCCTAGCATGAGTTTCTAGAAATGGAATTACTGGATCAAATGATGTGAAAAATTTTGTTGATACCACTTTCTTTCCATGTAAGATTTTACATTCCAGTTTATACCTTCACTAGGAAAACAGAGCACACACTTGACCAAGCACTGATTATTATCATTTCAAAAGACTTTCAGCCATGTGACTGATGACAGTGGGCTTTCATTATGGATGTCTTTGAACAAATCGCTTTTGATATTGAGTAGTAACTTCTGAAAAAAAGTAAGAAGCAGGACTACTCTGGATTGAACTAGAGTATGTTTTCTGAAATGTCTTTCCATTTCTATTTCATAAACAAACTAGAAAAACTGGCTGCACCTGATGATTAGATTTTGTGACAGAAGGACTGTGGATTCTAAATCCTGAGCCACCTTCTTCCCCCAGCGCCTCTCCTCAAAGGCATTCCTCATTATTATACATTCAGTCCAACTACAGTCCTTTTGGCACAACTCTCTGGAACAGTTGATCTCTATGTAAAATCCACTTCTACTTCTCAGTAATAATAGCATTGTTATGATCGTTGTTAATTTTCTTGGCGTTTCAACAATAACCATAGGCTTTAAAATAACCTAATCTTGATTAATATATAATCAATTTTGAAATTGCTCTTATACTTTGACAATATTTAAAAGTCAGGCCCATATTGTTTGAAACTGAAGTGTTCTTCCTTTGTTTCTTCCTCAAAATCCTCTTTTTGACACTTGAGACCTAAATATGCATCCTGCCTTCTTAGGTTATATGATGGCCTTCAGATGAAAATGGGGTGCATGTGAAGATGTGTGGGTATCTTCCAAAAAGGAAGTATGTGAAATATCCCGATGCCAAATCAGAGGTAATTTTGATGCTTCAAGGCCAACTTTTAGAAGGGCTCTGGAATCAGTTCAGCACAAGGCTTGGTAGCACCTTGGATGGAGATGTAGGCATCAGGATGTTAGGACCTGATACTCTCCTATGTTTAAATCGCTAGCATTATGGACTGAATGTTGGTGTCCTCTCAAAATTCCTCTGTTGGAATTCCCACCCCCAGTGTGATGGTATTAGGAAGTGGGAACTGTGGGAAATAATTGGGTCAGGAGGTTTAGTGTCTTTATAAGAAGAGACAGGACAGTTCGCCCTCTTATTCTCCAACAATGTGAGGATACAAGGAGGAGATGACCATCTGTGAACCAAGAAGAGTGCTCTCACCAGATACTGGATCTGCTGGTACCTTGATCTTGGAGTTCCCAGCCTCCAGAGAAATGAATTGTTGCTTAAGCCGCACAACATAGTCTATGTTTTTTGTTTGTTTGTTTGGTTGGTTGGTTTGGTTTGGTTTTGTCATGGCAATCCAAATTAAGACACATGGCAAATTCTTCTTGTTCTAATCCCTTTCTTACTCAGCATCTTTCTTATGGTTTGACTTCCTGGGTAGCTGGTATTTTGCTGATGAAGCTGGTAAATAGTTTGACCTGCTTAGTGCTCATATTTATTTATTTTTGCAAGTTAATCAACAGACATTTATTTTTTATTTAAAAAATAGGTGTCAAAATTCCTTGAAAGGGATGATTAAAAAAAATCTTAAACATGCTTTAACACAAAGGGTGTGTTTCAGAGATTTTAAGAGCTAGCTTTTGGATCTAGACAGCTGAGGTTCAAATCTCATTTCTGCTACTTATTAGCTGTATTACCTTCTTAAGTTTGTGAGCTTTGGTTTTCCTAATCAATAAAATATGATTAGCAATGTAATTTATATCACACAATTATTGTATGTATTAAGGGAAAGAATATTTCTTGAGTGCTTTGAAAAGTGCGGGGCAAAAGGTAAGCACTACATAACTCTAAGTTAGCGTAATTAAATAAATGCAGCAAATAGTGTACACATGCAAACTAATCTCTTAGTTCCCTCTTTTACTCCACATCTCATTCTTTTTTTTTTTTTTAAGATTTTATTTATTTATTTGACACAGAGAGCACAAGTAGGCAGAGCACCAGGCAGAGGGAGAGGGAGAAATAGCCTCTCCACTGAGCAGGGAGCCAGAAGCGGGACTCAATTCCAGGACCCTGGGATCATGACCTGAGCTACCCAGGAGCCCCTCTGTGTCTCATTCTTGAACCTTTTATCTCCCACATCCAATTTTTTCACATTCTTTTAGTAGACTCAGTGTTTTATTTTGATTATCCTGTTTTACTCAATTGGAAGGAAATTGACAAATTTTATGTTTCAACCTGGAATGAAGCAAGTTTCTGTATATGGATCTTACCAAATGTCTCTTTAAGAGTCTACGATAAAAGCCTGTAATTTCATATTGTCTTAGGCTTTTGGAAGGGGAAGGTGATGACAAAGAGGTAAATACAAACAAGCAATATGCGAGCTACTTGGGGAGTGCTGGATGCATGGAAGGATGCATTGGTAGGAATAGGCAGACAAGTGTGTGGATAACAAAGGCTGGTATCCTATAAAATGTCTTACACTATCCTGTGAGGAGAACTGGTTCAGATCTCAGGGCCAGATTAAATCAGAGCTGGCACATTTCTTCTGGTACAAGCATTTCTAAGATGATCAATGACGTGACTGTAAATAATTTATAGTGTATTAACTAACAATCTCTGCCCTGGAAGAACAGACTTACTAAATGCTATCTTAGATATTATTTGATGATCTTAGGTCAGTGTTAAATTTTTTTTTAAGTGCTTCCAACAAAAGGCATTTGAACTTTCAAGAAATGACTCTTCCTAATGCTTACATTAGAAAATAAATGACATGCAAAGTATATGCAATTCACAAAATTCCTGCTTGTGAATAATTCGGTGAGTTCCCCGGAAGCCTGAGATGTAGCAAACACCATCAGTTCTGCTGTTACCACATGACATCTTCCTTTTCCTCTTCTCCTTATTTATTTGTTTGTTCTATATCTTGGCACTTTCCTTCAAGTCCTGGTGTTAAACATGCAGCATTTTCCAAGTGTGAACTTCAGATGGTGTTCCATCCATCATTCTCCCTCGGTAGGCTGCACAATGCCCAGAGTGGGTATTACTATTGGAAGCTTTCCCCTTCAGCAGCTTCAGGATCCCCTTTTCTTTCTGGCTTTTGAGATGCTTTGTAAGCTCTTGAATGCCGCCTCTTTGGTTGTCTTTGTGGAGACAGCTCGTGCTCAGATGTGATTTAGTTGTAAGCTGATTGCCGCTCCATGTGTGAAGAGAGCATGACCAGTTCACGGGCAGCCAGTCCGCACGCCCCCAGCCCGTTACATCAGCATCGCATGATGGGGAGCTGGGCAGCGCCAAACAGTCTCCCCTTGTTGCTTTTGCTTTTTTTTTTTCTTGGTCTTTCAAGGAAAGACTAAAAAGCCTGGGAAAAAGAGCAAGACATGCCTGCTTTTCTGTGAGAATCGCTGAATCCACTATAACTATATATATATATATATACACATATATATGTATATATATACACACACACGTATATATATATATGTGTGTGTTTATATATATAAATACATATTTTTCATTGAGGTTCTAAAATGGGAGGGGGAAGTAAAGGGAGACAGAAGATGAAGAAAAATTTACGGTGTAGTGAGAAATGGGTCCAGGATATCAGCCTGTTTGTATTCATATTTTATTGATCACCTCCTTTCAAAACTCCCTCCCCATTTTTCCAGTGATTATATTAACTTTTATCTAAAATGTATTTGTGCATTAGCAGAGCGGAGACAAAGAAAATAATACTTCTGTTCATTTTGGTTTTGATCAAAGGAAGTAGAATGTTTCTTCCTGTTTTCTTAACATTTTGGATAATCTCTCTTCAGATCTCATACTACATTGCTTATGGTAGATTGCGTGATTTCAATAAAAGGTGATCTGGTTCCCCTTGTGTCTCTTGTGTCATTCCTCCTCAAGGGCACAAACTGGTCTGGGGAGGTGTATTGCGTATGACGCACTGGTTTTCCTGAGGCAGCCGGCTGAGGACTAGCCCAATGGAGTCCTTCTTTCCCAGATACATGGAGCAATGATTATGCCCTACGTCCTACTGAAACAACTATGGTCAATACTGGTGACCCATTCACACAGTTGGTTTTGTGGCAATCAACAGTATTTGGATTCTTGAGTTTGAACATTTGATCAAAAAGAAGTTTTTAAAATAAGGAGTTTCCTTCTGCTGAGGTCCACTGATGTCTCCATAACACGTAGACCAAATTCCTGAAAGCACTTCTTGCTGCTTATCTGAGACAGAATTGCAGAAATCTCTTTTTGATCACATGGGGCTAACAACGGTATCCCTGTTGATAATGCTCTTCATAAATTAAAGAAGAAAGCGTCCGTGTTAACGTATGTCTTTTTATCCTTCTGAGAAGAGAGATTAGTCTTGCAGAGAACATTTGTTACAGTAATGATTCAGATGCACCAAATCACGGACCTCAAATCTTTTTGTCACTTTTAATAAAGCTCATTTATAATATTCCTTTATGTGTGTCTCCTCTCCCTGGGGAGGGGAGACTCTTTATCATTAACAACTGAAATGTTAATGAGACTATCATTATGTATTATTTAATACATCCTGCTAATTTGATTACATAAGTCAAATAACATTCTCATTACAAAAGCTTAGAAAATGGAGAAAACATAAAGGAGAAAACTATCCCATCATTCTATTACTTAAAGGAAACCTCTCTTAATGATCCCTTTATTGGTTGGTTGGTAGATTATTTGGGAAGGGGAATTAGAAGGCATCCAACCTGCCAAGTTGATCCTGGCACTTTTGCTTTGTAGCAGTTGTCACAGATGAAATAATTTCATTCTTTTGTGTGATTTTTTTGGGGGAAAGGACTATCTGTCCCCCCCTACACACACACACATACATACATACATGCTCCATGAGGACAGGTACCTTTTCTGTTTTGTCCACTGTTGTATTTCTAGAACCAAGAATGATGTCTGGCATTAGAAGGCACTCACTAAGTATTCATCAAATAATACTTTAATGGCTGAGTATGAATATTTCCTTATTTCTTTGAATGGTCCTTGCCTCGTTGAACTCACCCTGTTTAAAAAATTTTGCATCCTGGTATTTAAAGCAGCATTATAAGCACAGTATTTCCCTAAGCTTTTATGGGGAATTCTTTATATAATGTTGCAAAATCAAATGCTAAGGGTATTGAACATTATGCTTTTGAGTGCTTAGTACAGGATTCCTTTGTGTTTGTTATTAGATGATTGATTTGTTATTGCATTCCTTGTATCATCCCTTTCAGGCTCCTTTTCTTTGGTTCCCATGACCAAGAATGGCATATATGGATGGCTGTGCCATTCTTCAGCAAATCCTTCTGGCCTCACTGATTTTTCAAGCCTGCTAAAGTCCTGCACAGGGCCTTTGCACAAGCTATTCCCTTGCTCTTATTCTTCTGTGCTCTTCAGAGGACTGTGCCTTCAGCTCTTAGCTTGACTGTCAGTTAACCGAAGCAGGCTTTTTTGACATGCTATCGGAGTTTATGTACATTTATTACTGTTGGATATTTTAATTATTTTTCATGCATGTGTCTGTTACTTCTATTCCTCCAGCTTTTACTAGAATGTTTTCATGAGAACATGAAACTCATTTTGTTCCCTGTGGTATCCTGCAGAGAAAAGAAATATATTAGACAAAGCTTTATCTGAGAAACATTGACTAGATCTACGTGCCCTACCGTGATATGTGCTAGATACTAGAAATTTGAAGATGACTATGAGACCCTCCCTGTCCTTGGGGCTGATAAGCTAGAAGAATTTATCTATTCCAGCACAAATACGTATTGAGCCCCTGATATATGAACAGGTATTGTGTACATTGTCGGGGATATAGCCCTGAATGAGGAGAGATTTGGCAAGAGTGGTGGGTGGAACAATTATAGGTGATGAAGACAGAAAGTAAAAAACACAAATCATTAGATAATTACAGTTTTGGTAAGTGGTACAAAGGAAATAACTGTGGATTATGAGAACATAGCCAGGATTGAGCTCGGATGATTTGATACATTCCAGGTACCTTTACCTGTTATTCTCCCAGAAAACTAGAAAATCAGATGTGTTTATTTAGTGCTTTTTGGATACATGACATAGATACCTTTTCCCTCCTTGTTTCTTAAGCAACCCACATATATTTCCAACCAGAGACACCCGCATATATCAATGGAGTTAGGCCAAAAAAAAACAAGCTCCTGGGTTGATTTTGCTTTAAGGTAATAATAGCCAGTCCTACGAAGCCAACCTGACTGTTCTTGTTCATGTTCCTCTTTTCCAAAAATAAAATTCTGTGACACATGAATGTGGATTAGACATTCTGAAATAAGTCAAATGCCAGGACTAAGAAGAAAAAAATACTCGAGTAGAAACTAAGCATTTAATCCCATAAAAAGGATCTCATTAAAGTCACTTAAATATCTGATCATGAAAAAAGGTTTTCTCTTGCCTATGGTAGTAGGCTTCATTTTGCAATGGTAACATGCGATTCAGGAGTTTTTATTGCAAAGTGCCATGCTAACTTAGTGACCGAAGTATTATCCACAAACCCCTTGATGACACCAATTTTTTTCAAACCAGCAAAACGGTGAGTGAATTGTATTAGGGGACAAGAAAAGAAAATAAAGTAGCTTAAAAGAGAATTCTCTCTTGTAAGGATGCTTTACTGACTAGTGGCTCTATGTAACTCTTCACTGCCCTCCCCTGATAAATTTTAGAAATGCCGCTTCTTTCAGAGAAAATTAAACTCCTCCATCATTAGGAAAATAAATTCGGTCATTTCATCTGATGGGTAAATTTAAATGGCCTCTTTTCTGGAAGGCAATATCTCCTATGCCTCTCCTATATGTACAATTTGTTGTACATATCAGCTTCTCCCCAAAATTAATAACAAGGAAAGAAACCACAGCATTTAATTGACACTATCTCAGATCTCCAGATAGGTACTAACTTCCTTTCCTTTCCAGAAGTATTGCTCTGTCTCATTACAAGAACAGAGGTGGGAATAAATAAATCAAATGAAGCTCCCTACTTCATATAGTCTTCACACAAAAGGCTCTTTTTATTGAACTTGTGAGGTAGCTTGAATACAACTTTATGGGAAAGGCATTGCTTTACCTTCTAGCTTGTGTATGAATTTTAAAACAGGAGGGTGTGTGGGCAGGGGTCCTGTTTAATTTAGAATCATGGAATATTAGGGCCAAAAGTGAAGCAGAGGTAAGTCAGTCTAGCGCTAGCCCTTGAATTAAAATATGAGAAAACTGAGACCCAGAGAGTGAAGTGAAGGTCAAGGTCACACACCGAAAAACAGAGGTTGATTCAACTACCCCTGATTTCTTTTCTACGCGGATCCCACCACACCACTTGGGTTTGGGAAAACCTCTTCTCACTCTCTCGTGTGTGGACCAGAATTTCCGTTTTCTTTTTTTCTTTAAAACCTTAATGCTAGTGTGCTGCCATCTGGTGACAAAGAGCATGTACTACAGCTACAGGACTAGGTTAAACCCCTTCCTTTACTCTTTGCATTCAGCAAACATTTATTGAGGCCTGCTAACTGCCTGCCTTTGTTCTACGCAATGGAGCTTCAGCAGTAAAAACAATATACAGTGTTTCTTCCCCGATGGAACTTATGTCCTACTGCAGAGAGATAAACACAGTACACACATGATATAATACATCAGGACTGGGAATTACAATAAATCAGGGAAGCAAGTAGGAGTGTGTGGGCAGGAAGTTGTGACTTTTACTAGTGTGCTCCGGGAAGGCCTCAGTGAATATATTTGTGAAAAGACTGGACAGAAAGGAGGGAATAAATCATGAGAGCGTCCGGGGGAAAATGACCTAGGAAGAGGAAATGCAAAAATGTCGAGGGGAAAGAGTAATTCTTGTGTTTGAGAAGGCCTGTGAGCCCTGAGCCCTGAGCCAAGTGGCAGGGAGGACACAGGGCGGGCGGGGCCGGGGGCGGGGGGGGGAGGAGGTTGGTGTCTGGGGGACAGGACAGAGCAGAGCAAAGATTGGGGAAAGGAAGGCCCTATGAAGCCTGTGGGCTGTAGTAAGAGTTTGGCTTTTCTCTCGATGAGATGGGGAGCCACACGGGCTTTGTGAATAGAGGTATGACATGCAGCGGCCTGTTTTTGCAGGATTCCTGGGACCTCCGAGTTGTGAATGCTAGAAGCAGAGAAGCCGCTTAGAAGGTTGGGACCGCGTGATGGAGGTGGGCATCAAGGAGAGAGCTGTGGGGGGAAGATTCTGGACATGCTCTGAAGTTAGAGCCATGATTTGACATAGGATGTGTGGGAAAAAGACAGGTCAATGTTGATTACAAACTTTTTGACCTTAAGATGGAAGGATGGAGCTGTCATTAGAATGTGGAAAAGAAAGGCTGAGCAAGAAGCATATTTTGAGGAAAAATTCAGAAGCTCAGTTTGAGATATTTTAATTTTTGTATTTATCTACATATTTACCATTCCCTTACATAGAGCCAAATTAGCTCCTGTCTAGCATGATTTTCCTTCTATCAGAAGAACTTCTTTTAATCTTTCTTTTCTTGCACTTCTGTTGGTGATTAATCCCTTCACTTTTTCTTAGTCTGAAACAATCTTTATTTCAGTTTCATTTCTGAAAGTTATTGTCATTAGATATAGAATTCTAAGTTGACAGTCTTCACCTTTTCTTCCAATACATTCAGTTGCCTCATTGTCTTCTGGCTTTCATAGTTTCTGACAATTCTATTGTCATCCTGGTCTTTGTCCTCTGAATTTATTATATGTTTTTTTCCCAGCTGCTTTTAAATCTTCTTTAACACTAGTTTACAGCAATATGATTTTGATGTGTGTTGGTGTGGTTTCCTTTATGTTTCTTGTTCTGTAGGGTTCTTTGAGCTTCTTGGATATGTGGGTTCCTAGTTTTCATCAAATTTAGAATATTTTTGGTCATTATTTCTTCAAGGACTTTTTTTTATCACTTCTTTCTGGGTCTCTAGTTACACTGTGTTAGATTGTTTGATATTGCCTCACAGGTCATTGCTCTATTGTTCAAAAAAATTTTTTTTGAAGTCTTTTTCTCTCTGTGCTTCCGCGTGGATATTTTCTGTTGCCTTAAATTCACTTTGACACCTTTAAGTGGATTGATATTTTCTTTTGTAAGGGATAATCTGTGGTTAATTCTTTCATGTTTTTTATTTCTGATGTTATACTTCTATCTCTACAAATTATGTTTGATCTTTCCTTCATAATTTTCGTGTTTTCCTTCACCTTCTTGAGTCTATGGAATATAACAGTGTTTGAAAGTCATTGTCTGCCACTTTCACCATTTCTGTAAATTCTGGTTATGTTGCTGATGATTGACTGTCCTCCTCATGATAGATCATATATCCTACTTATTTGATGTCTTTTTTAAAAATTGAGGACAAAGGTTATGAATTTTATGTTTTTGGGTGCTAGATTTTGCTGCATTCATTTAAATAGTGCTGGACACTGTTCTGGTATGCTGTTAAGTTACTTTGGATATGTTTGACCCTTTTGAGGTCTGCCTTAAGCTTTGTTAGGGTGAATCCAGAGCACCCTTTAGTTTGGGTCTAATTTGTTCCCAACATTAAGGTGATACCCTTCTGAGGATGTTACCCAGTGCTCCATGTATTACAAGGTCTTTCTCCTTTGGCTGTTGGAAATGTGAAGTTTTCTCAACCCTGCGTGTCCTTTTCTATTAAAATTGTTCTCCTATTGCTTTTGGAAGATTCTTTCTCTTATCTCAGTTTCCTTTCACCTACATTCACATCAGCTCTCCAGCAAGACTTGAATTGTCTCCACGTAGCTCCCTCTTCTCTGGGATCTGCCTCACAAATTCTAGCTGCATTAGACTTTCTGAACTCAAATCTGTCTTCTCAACTCTTGTCTAGTTTCCTTCTCATTGTTCTACAGCCTGGAACCTCTTTCTTCATGTAGTTAACTAGGGCAAACGTGGGCTCACCTTGTTTGTTGCCCTTTTTTTGGAGATCACGATTCACACTCCCTGTTGTCCAGTGTCTATGTTGGGCTGCTGGTGGTGGTGGTTCAATCCAATCCCTGTTGTTTCAACTGAACATGAACCAGAAGTCCCTAGGGCTAAAACGGTTAATGTGTCTATTGAACATGCAAGAGAACATGTCCAGTAGGCGATTAGGTATACGAGATTGGAATTTAGAGGATCCAGAGTGGAGATGAACATTTATTTATTTACTTTTTAATTATATTTGCCATTTAGAACATCTTTTTTAAAAAGATTTTATTTATTTATTTGATAGACAGGGATCATAAAGTAGGCAGAGAGGCAGGCAGAGAGAGGGGAGGAAGCAGGCTCCCCGCTGAGCAGAGAGCCCAATGTGATGTGATGCGGGGCTTGATCCCAGGATCCTGGGATCATGACCTTAGCCGAAGACAGAGGCTTTAACCCACTGAGCCACCCAGGTGCCCCGGAGATGAACATTTATAATATAAATTTTTATATTATATTATATTATATTATATTATATTATATTATATATTATATTTTTATTATATAATATATATTATATTATATATATTATATATAAAATATATATTATTTATTATATATATAACAACAATATATATTATATATAGTTATATATAACTATATATAATAACTATATAAATATATATAGTTATTATATATATAATAAATAATATATATATAAATATATATAATATATATATAATATATATATTATATATTATATATATTATATATAGTTATATATAAAATATATAACTATATTTTATATATAACTATATATAATATATATAATAAATAATATATATTTTATATATATAATATATATAATATATAATACAATATATATTATATAATAAAATATAATATAAATCTTTTATAAAAAGATTTTATTTATTTATTTGACAGACAGAGATCACAAGT
The DNA here is from genome assembly GCA_004024625.1 of Mellivora capensis. Classification (NCBI taxonomy): domain Eukaryota; kingdom Metazoa; phylum Chordata; class Mammalia; order Carnivora; family Mustelidae; genus Mellivora; species Mellivora capensis. The sequence goes on along the minus strand of PISX010005403.1, from coordinate 4,571 downwards.
AGGCAGAGAGGCAGGCAGAGAGAGGAAGGGAAGCGGGCTTCCCGCTGAGAAGAGAGCCTGATGCGGGGCTTGATCCCCAGACCCTGAAATCATGACCTGAGCCGAAGGCAGAGGCTTTAACCTACTGAGCCACCCAGGCACCCTAAATTTACCACCTCTTGTCTTGGATAATTCCCTCCCAACTTTGGCTCCAGCCCCCTTATCAGAACTAAATTGTTCTACATTCTAGCCTATCAGGTCTCAATTAAGAAAGACACAAACTAGGGCACCTGGGTGGCTCAGGGGTTTAAAACCTCTGCTTTAGGCTCAGGTCATGATCCCAGGGTCCTGGGATCGAGTCCCGCATCAGGCTCTCTGCTCAGCGGGGAGCCTGCTTCCTCCTCTAGATCTCTGCCTGCCTCTCTGCCTACTTGTGATCTCTGTCTGTCAAATAAATAAATAAAAATTAAAAAAAAATCCACCAACGGTGTTGACTGAACATATTAAAAAAAAAGACACAAACTAAAAAAATAAGATGATATAGTGTTATTGGTTTACTCTTTCCTGGTACATATTTGTATGTTCATAAGGCCCACCCAGGGTCAGTATCTTGCCAAGAAAGCACAGATAGATTTTACTAGGTGTGCCACTTCCTGTCTATTAATAGTAGCCTCCTGAAGGTTGTATATGGAAGGAACCTGAGGCCATGCCCAGGCTCAGGAGGAGAGTGTCATGATTGATTATTAATTTCTGTTGTAGCAGCAGGAGAGAGAATTGAGGCAATTATCCCATGTGTTTACTTCACCTGTCTTAGAATAACATAATAAATGGATATATTTGGGGCACATGATGCATAAATGACACAATATAGACTACCAAGCATTCTACTTTCATTGATAGAGATATTAATTAATTCTTTCTGAGGAATAACTCATTAGTATATTCTTCCAACCCCAAATTAGTCAAGAACACAAATGCCTGTTTCATCTTCCCTAGTAGTTGGAAAATAGAACATTTTCTTATGCAGACCATATGTAGTTTCATTTGACATAATGGAGGATGGTGCCAACAGGCCAAGGAAAGCTCTCTTCTCTCCATTCTGTCTTGTTGGACTCATCACTATGACCTCACTGTCTTTCCTGTAGCAGGGGCAATCTAAGAGGATAAATGTCGTTTTATAACCTGAGTTAAGATTTACCTGTAACATTAGGGCTAAACGCTCTTTAGATTATCCTAAGTTGTATATTCAAGTCTGTTTTGTTTGTTTGTTTGTTTGTTTTTGAGAGAGAAAGAGAGATGGGGGAGGGACAGAGGGAGAGAACCAATCTTAAGCAGGCTCAAGGCCCAGTGCAGAGCCTGACATGGGGCTCAATCTCACAACCCTGATATCATGACCTGAACTGAAATCAAGAGTTAAATGCTTAACCAACTGAGCCACCCAGGTGTCCCTTTCAAGCTTGTTTTGAATAGTGTTTGAATATAGTAAACTCTCAATGAGTATTTCATGAATGTATTAATGTGACTTTTTCACAGCCTGTTTGCATTAATGTGATACTTCAGCCTGTGTTTAGGATTTTTCCTTGGAGCAAAATGTTGACACATGGGGCTCATCTCAGGAAAGCTGGGACACCCCAGCCACATGAAAGCTACTAACTGGGGAGGTCAGTTTCCTTCAAAGGGGTGAACTGAAACTAGATGCCAGAGTGCAACAGAGTATGGAGGTTCCATCATCCTGCACAGATCACCTCTCATAATTCCTCTTCAGTTGACTCAAGTAGAATTAGTCATATGAGAGAATTGTGTTTGCAGTTCTGGTTTAGCTCAGCTTGATAAACATTTAATTAGAACTTACTCTGTGGCATGGTTTCTCAACCTTAGCATTATCAGCATTTTGGGCTGTCTAATTCTTTTTTGCCCAGCACAATGCATGCATTGTAGGACGTGCAGTGGTATCCCCGGCCTTTGCCCACCCAAATCACCCCGTCAGTCTTGATAATGTTTACAGACACTGTCCAAAATTCTGAGGAGTAAAATCTTAGCTGCTTGAGAATTATTGCTCTACACCCTCACCTGTGTCAATAAACCCTCCTCGAATGGTCTTATTTTAAGTATGACATCTGTCCTCTGTTGGAATTATGGCTGATACACAGTGTGTGCAAAGCTAACGGAATTCAATGTTCATTTTGTAAGGTACAAGGAAAGATAAGTATTTGGTCTTAGAGTTAACTTATAATTTTAAAAAAATCACTTTGTCTAGTAGAACATGTGTTTGAAGTGCTAAATATGGAAGGAGATAGAATGTCTAGTCGGCTACAAAAGTATTCAAGACATGTGATTAAAAATGCCTCAAATAAGCCTTTCTCACAGAATGAATGGGGAAGAGCTGTGCAAAGAGATGGGTCCCCCTCATCCCTGAGGTTGGTTGGAGAAATGGCCAGCCTCTTGCCCTCAATAACCTACAGTAGATTTGCTTACCTCTATAGCCTATATTTTTTATATGTAAAGTATGTGAAAAGTATGGGAACAATGGCCTAAACTAATTCATTGACAATAATGATGATAAAGAGGGACTGGATTTCCAAAATACTAAAGGGGCAAACTTAATTTGACTTGATGCTTACTTAATGTGGGGGTAAGAGACAGTGATGAGTCAAAAATGACTCATGTATTTGGTTACTCATGTAAAGTGGTGATTTTGCCAATTAAGATTGGGAACACCAAAGGAAGAGCATGGTTAGCAGTTCTCACTGTGTGTTTTTCAGATTAGCATCAGCATCACCTGGAAACTTGCTACAGATATAAAATTTTGATGCCCTAACCCAACATATTGAATCAGGGACTCTGAGGGTAGGGCCCAGAAATGTGTTTTAACAAGATCTCTAGGTGATGGTGATGCTTGAGAGAGTTTGAGAACCTCTGAGATTAGGTAATAATCATTTCCATCTGAGATTTGTTGAGTGTTCCGGATAGATGTTCTGGTGGAGATATGCAAGTGGCAAGTCTACTATGAATTTCACTGTGGTCAGCATGTATTTGGGGGGCAGGGGTGAATGAAGATGACAGCCTTCTTCTCCCCCTCCTCCTCCTCCCCCTCCTCCTCCTTCTTCTTCTTCTTCTTGTCCTTCTTTATTTCCTTAAGGGAGAAGATAGAATTGTAGGGAACATTTCCTTTAAGAAAATAACACAAAATTTTGGATAAGTGATGGTTATGGAGTTTATATTTCAGTCTTAAGGCTACCCTTTCCCTCTTAGCTCTGGACTTCTACTGAATGACTAATTGGTAGATTTATGTTCATCTCTTTCTACTGCTGTCTTTTCTGGCCTTACCCGTAATACTAAATGGCTTAAGTACTTCCTGTGCACAATTCTCAAGTAGAAATAGGGATGTGCACACACATTGGAAGGTACTTTGGTGCCTTTTGGATCATCATTAAGTGTCAGGAACAATGAGAGTAAAGCGGGGAAGGGAGAAGTGGTGAGCCATTCTGCCTCCTTCCTCTTCTCCCATCAGGTTTCTTCTATACCGCAGTCAGCCATGGCCTATGGGTCAAACTGACCCATGAATGGTTTTTGTGAACAGAATTTTATTGGAAAATTTCCATGGCCATCAGTTTACACATTGTCTATGGCTGCTTTTTCACTACCTAGCTGAGTTGAGGAGCAGTGAGCATAGTACAAATTGCAAAATCTAAAACTCTCTGTCCTTTTACAGAAAAAGTTTGCTGACCTGCTTTAGACCAGTGGTTCTCAAAACTCAGCTTGTATTGGAATCCCAGGGAAGGCTTTTTTTTGTTTGTTTAATATTAACATATAATGTATTTTTATCTCAGGGGTACAGGTTTGTGAATCACCAGTTTACACACTTCATAGCACTCACCAAGCACATACCTTCCCCAATGTCCATAACCCCACCACCCTCTACCTACCCTCCTCCCCCCGGAAACCCTAAGTTTGTTTTGTGAGATTGAGAATCTCTTATGGTTTGTCTCCCTCCCAATCCCATCTTGTTTCATTTGTCCTTTTCCTACCCCTCAAACCCCCCACATTGCCTCTCAACTTCCTCATATCAGGGAGATCATATGATAATTGTCTTTCTCTGATTGACTTATTTCGCTAAGCATAATACACTCTAGTTCCATCCACGTTGTTGCAAATGGCAAGATTTCATTTCTTTTGATGGTTGCATAGTATTCCACTGTATATATATAAACCACATCTTCTTTATCCATTCATCTGTTGATGGACATCTAGGTTCTTTCCATAGTTTGGCTATTGTGGACATTGCTGCTATAAACATTCAGGTGCACATGACCCTTCAGATCACTATATTTGTATCTTTACAGTAAATACCCAGTAGTGCAATTGCTGGGCCATAGGGTAGCTCTATTTTCAACTTTTTGAGGAACCTCCATACTGTTTTCCAGAGTGGTTGCACCCACGTGCATTCCCAATAACAGTGTAGGAGGGTTCCCCTTTCTCCGCATCCTTGCCAGCATCTGTCATTCCCTGACTTGTTAATTTTAGCCATTCTGACTGGTGCGAGGTGATATATCATTGTGGTTTTGATTTGTATTTCCCTGATGCCGAGTGAT
>PISX010005402.1:86062-108240 GCA_004024625.1 Mellivora capensis | reverse complement strand
CAACTCAATACCGAAAAAATAACCTGATTAAGAAATCAGCAGAGGATCTGAATAGACTTTTTCCAAAGAAGACATACAGATGGCCGACAAACACATGAAAAGATGCTCAACATCAGTGATCATTACAGAAATGCAAATCAAAACCACAATGAGCTATCACCTTACATCTGTCATGTGGTTAAAATGAAAAAAAAAAAAAAAGAAGGTAAGAGATAGCAAGTGTTAATAAGATTGTGGAGAAAAAGGAACTCCTGTACACTGTTGGTGGCAATGTAAATTGGTACAGCCACTGTGGAAAACATATGGAGGTTGCTCAAAAAATTAAAAATGGAAATGCCATATAATCCAATTTTTCACTACTGGTATTTACCTGAAGAAAAGAAAAACACTAATTTGAAAAGATATATACGTCCCTATGGTTACTGCAACATTATTTACAATAACAAAGATATGGAAGTAACCTAAGTGTCCACTAATAGATGAATGGATAAGGAAGATGTGGTACATGTACACAATGGAATATTATGTTGCCATTGAAAAGAATGAATCTTGCCATTTGCAAAGACATGGATGGACCTAGAGAGTACCAAATGACTAATGAACAACAACAACAACAAAAAGCAAAATCAGACCTATAAATACAGGGAACAAACTGATGGTTGCCAGAGGGGAGAAGAGTGTGGGGATAAGCAAAATGGGTGACTGGGAGTGGGAGAGCCAGGCCTCCAGTACAGAATGAATAAGTCATGCGGATAAAAGGCACAATATCCGAAATATACTCAATGATACTCTAACAGTGTTATATGGTGACAGATGGTAGCCACTTGTGGTTTAGCATCCCATAATGTAAAAACTTGTGGCATCACTGCATTGAATGCCTGAAATTAACATAACATTCTAGGTCAACTATATTTAAAAAAAAAAAACAAATCCAACAGCTTTTGAATGCTAAATTTCATAAGACCAGTATCTGTCATTGCTTGCTTTCTTTTTTTTCTTGCTAAAAAAAAAAAAATCCCATTGATTAGAAACAATGTTGCTCAGAATACCATGATGTTTCATGCTGTGTGGACTGAGTTATCAGTAGAAGTGCTGGTAGAAGCATGACTGGTAGAGCAAATGATCAGGATAATAGAATAGGACAAGTTCTTGCTGTTACTGCAATGTAATCAAGAGGCCACTGGTGACTGGCTGGTGTCCCTGTAGCCCTGAGACTGTATCAAGGGTCAGGATTGTTTGTAGCCAAACAAAGAGTCAGAAGGGCCACTTCTGAAGTTTGTTGGTTTTTTTTTTTTTATTTTTTTTAACTTATTTATTTGACAGTGAGAGAGACAGCAAGAGAGGGAACACAAGCAGGGGGAGTGGGAGAGGGAGAAGCAGATCCCCCACTGAGCAGGGAGCCTGATGCAGGGCTCAATCCCAGGACCCTGGGATCAAGACCTGAGCTGAAGGCAGATGCTTAACACTGAGCCACCCAGGCATCCCCTGAAGTCATTCTTATTAAGCAAATTCTTATTAAGCAAAGTCAGTGTTGAGGCTGTGCAGGGCCTCAGATTCCTCTGCCAGAGCCATTTCCATGGACTGCATTCTAAATCCTCTAACAACTCCTATTTCTTCCATCAAAAACCATGTGTAATATTTTCTCACATCCCTTCCAGTCATAGGTGTCATCGCTTTTTCTAGGTTGTGACAGTTGGATGAGTGATTTGTCTAGATACTACTTAAATCACATTTCTCCAATTACTAGGGAGTTTGAACACCTTTTACATGTTGGCTATCTGCATACTCTTTAGTGAAATATGTTAGTATCCTTTCCTCATTTTTTTCTTTTATCTTTATTTTCAGAATGCTTAAGAACTCTCTCGGTATTATATCCTTTTTCTATCACATTGCAAATCATTTCTCCAAGTCTATTGTTGACTTTAGACGTGATACTCTTTGCAACTTAAAAGTTTATTTAAGGGACGCCTGGGTGGCTCAGTTGGTTGAGTGGCTGTCTTCAGCTCAGGTCACCATCCCAGCGTCCTGGGATCGAGTCCCACATCGGGCTCCTTGCTCAGCAGGGAGCCTGCTTCTCCCTCTGCCTCTGCCTGCCACTCTGTCTGCCTGTGCTCACTTTCTCCGACAAATAAATTAAAAAAAAAGTTTATTTAAGAAAAATATTATCCAAATATTTTTCTTTATAGCTCCAAAACTTTGTCTTGATTAAGAAACTTTTCTTTTTTTTTAAAGATTTTTAAAAATTTATTTATTTGTCAGAGAGAGAGAGAGCGTATGAGAGAGCGAGCACAGGCAGACAGAGTGGCAGGCAGAGGCAGAGGGAGAAACAGGCTCCCTGATGAGCAAGGAGCCCGATGTGGGACTCAGTCCCAGGACGCTGGGATGGTGACCTGAGCCGAAGGCAGCCGCTTAACCAACTGAGCCACCCAGGCGTCCCAAGAAACTTTTCTTTATCCATGTATTGTACATATAGTTTCCAAGGTTTGGTTTTAAGATATTTACTGATTTATATTTTATATTTAAGTCTTTAATGATTTTAGATTTCACTTTAGTACATAATGTAAGAGAGGTCCGACTTAATTTTTTCCCAGTTGGAGAACAGGTTGTGCCAGCTCCATTTATTATAGAAGACGTTTTCTCAGAATTTAATAAGCCAGCAATTTTGTCATCTAGTGCATTATCATATATACTGGGACCTGGGATCTCCTGCAGGTTGTCTCTTTGTCCTACTATCCTATGTGTATCTTACTACGGCAGGACAATATTAATAATGATGATGGTGGTTTAATGTGCATTCTTTTATCTGTAAAGGCAAGCTGTCCTCATGATTCTTCTCTTTAAAATATTTTTATGGGATAGGGCACCTGGGTGGCTCAGTCGGTTATCTGCTCAGGTCTTGGGATTGAGCCCACATCCAGCTCCGTGCTCAGGGTGGGGGTGGGGAGTGTACTTCTCCCTCTTCCTCTCCTCCCCTGTTCCTGCTCCCTAGCTCACTCTCTATCTCAAATAAATAAGCAAAATCTTAGAAAATATTTTTGCTGGATCTTAATGGGTTGCCTATATATATAATATATATATGTATGTGTGTATATATATATATATATATATATATAAAATTCTATATAAGGTTCAAAAGCTTTGAAATTTTATTGGAATTATATTTTTTATATACTATATTTGAGAAAACATTTTTGGTATTTTCTTCTCATCCAGGAATGTGGTATTTTTTCTCTAGCTGTTCATGTGTCATTTTATCATCCCTAAGGTTTTATAATTTTCTACACAGAAGTCCTGGACCTTTCTCATGAAATGTATTCTAAATATTTTGTGATATTTTTGGTCGCAATTGTGAATGAAAATAATTTTTTACTTCTTCACATAGGTTGGTTTTATTAATGCAGCAAGATATTAAACTAGAAGTTGCACTGAAATACAAAGAAAATAGAAATGACACATCCAACCGAGGTAACCAGGATTTACAAAGCTGGCAGTTGAAAATCAGCTGGTGAATCTTGAATTTCTCACCTTGCTGAGGTTATAAAATAGTTACAGAGCTCTTTTTCCTTCACTTTTTCACCTCAAACCTAGAGGGGTAGGGCTTAATGTGTGTTCCTGAAGTTTGAGGTGAGGGGACACAGTGGATGGACTCTTGCCTGAAGAGTCTGAGAGCTGAGAGACTGGTTGGCTGCATGGAGGGAGCGAGCAGATGAGAGTCTGATTCTTGACTGGGATGGATCGGCATCACAGGATTGTCAGGGGTAAGAGGTGGATGTGTTTGCCTTGGGTCTGATGTGGGCCACGTGTGGGACAGAAACACAGAGGTGATTTTCTAAGTTCTAACCCAAAGAACCACCTCAAGAGGTGAAGACCCTCAGCAGGAAGAGCCTGAGGTGTCACTAGATGGCTGGCGATACAACCAAGTGGAACAGAGATGCCTTCTCTGGCAGCAGAGAAAATTGCCTGTGAGAGACGACCAACAGGGAGGTCTCCAGAGAACCATTTCAATGACCCATAAGCACGGTTGGTTTTAAAGTATCTGCAAAAACAATGTGACCTTGTTGGTCAAGAAAGAAGTTTCCTGTCTTCTTGCTCCCTGAGCTCCATGTAACACAATCAGGAACTGCAGTTAGCAAAAGAGGGGAGGAAAGGTTTATGTTTCCTTTTTCTCTGACTTTAGACTTTCAACCTTACTCAGCCCCCATTTGGGAAAGCATCAGCTTAAAGAAAACAGAAGATTTGCCCATCACATAAAAATGGATGACCTCATTACTAAATGGAACTGAGAGTTTGTGACCCAGGAATGACCATGTCTAAATTTCCACTTGAGGGAAAAAGGAAGAACTAACATGACTGAACAAATTTAAAGGCAGAAAGGAAGACAAAGTGAAGTTGTTTTATGTATACCTATGACCATGCTATTATGAAAAAAAGTTACTGACTTTTTTTGGGGGGGGGTCTGGTAATTAGCGATAAGCACCAAATTTTCTCATTTAAATGATATCAATAAAAAACAGATTTGTATCTTGTTCTCCAGTGTTAATACTAATTATTATTATTTTTTTTCTCACTGCATTTGCTTGGACTATCCTGACAATGGTGAATAATAACAGTAACGGTAGTTAAGTTTTCATTGTTGTCAAGTTTTCATTTTAACTGAAGTGGATTGTGTTGTTTCCCTATTAGGAAAAGTATATGTTTTAAGTTTGCTTTAAGTTGTAGCATTTTATTCAAAATTTAGTTTCTATTTCTGTTTTCTAGTTTCCTTATAAACAATAAAACAATAAAACACAGTTGCTGAATTTGACTGAATGCCTTATCTGTATCTTTTGAGTGACATTTCAGTATCTATTCATATGATCATATATGTTTGCTTTAGAATATTTGATTTTGAATTATATTGATAAATTTTCTGATATTGAATCATCACCCTTATATTCTCAGAACATATCCAACTTGGTCATAAAATATAATATTTTCGTACCTTGTTGGAGTGTATTTGTTAAGGCTTAGCCTTTGTTGTTGGTTGTTTTTGCCTCTGAAGTCATTTAGTGAGATTGGCCTATAGTTTTCTCTTCTTGTACTAATATCATGGTGGCTTAACACAGTGAAATGAGAAGCATTCACTTTTTTCTTTGGTTTGGAAAAACATGAGTACGGCTGAAATAGTTTGTTCTTAATAGATAAGATAAAAGAGCTATAAGCAAGTATCACTGAGGTGACTTTTAAAATATTAGTAGATATTTTGAAATGTCTCGGTAGCTATTCTTCAAATATTTTTTCTTCTTTATCATCACATTCTCATTCCTAATCCTATTTTTAACCTTTTTACCTTAACCAGACTCTTGAGGAAATTTTTTGGTTTTATAAAAAGCCGAGGTCTTTTATACTTTATTTATATTTTATTTATTTTAGTTTCATCAATTCCCTTTTTTTTCAATTTGCTTTTATTTTAGTATTTTATGTCTTAATGTGGGTGCTTGCTTACTTCCTATATATTTATCTTTTGTCTTTAGTTATATATTTTTTCAGTTTTCTTTTTTCCTAAGTTATTTTTATTTATTTTGTTTTCCTTTTTTAAAAATTTCTTAATATCAAAGCTAAATTCTTTTATTTTATTTTTCTCCTGGATCCACTTTGTTTTAATCATGTCTCAGAGTTCTGAGACTGAGATAACTGATCTCCGGGCTCCTGACTGATACATAAGGGAGAAATCTACTCTGCTGGTATCCCCCTAGAACTCAGGATCCTACTTTTATGAAGCTGCTTCCCAACCTAGAATATATCTACCACAAAGGACAGATTGGAATTGGAAATAAAGGAAGATATCTTCCCCAAATCCCTCTCCTTTCCATTTAAAATGGAAGTATAATATACAATAGACAAGTTGTAAATAAAGAAAACCTGAACATTATTGAGACATAAAATAAGTTTGTAGTAAGTAGAAATACATATATGTTTAAAAATAGAGTTGTCTTATGATCTAGAAATTGCACTACTAGGTATTTACCCCACAGATACAAATGTAGTGATCTGAAGGGGCACCTGCACCCCAATGTTTATAGCAGCAATGTCCACAATAGCCAAACTATGGAAAGATCCTAAATGTCCATCAACAGATGAATGAATAAAGAAGATGTGAGAGAGTCTCTTCAATAAATGGTGCTGGGAAAATTGGACAGCTATGTATAGAAGAATGAAACTTGATCATCCTCTTACACCATACACAAAGATAAACTCATAATGGATAAAAGACCTCAATGTGAGGCAGGAATCCATCAGAATCCTAGAGGAAAATATAAGGCAGTAACCTCTTTGACATCGGCCACAGCAACTTCTTTCAAGGTTATGTCTCCAAAGGCAAAGAAAACAAAAGCGAAAATGAACTTTTGGGACTTCATCGAGATCAAAGGTCTACACAGCCAAGGAAACAGTTAACAAAACAAAGAGGCAACCCACAGAATGGGAGAAGATATTCACAAGTGACAATACAGACAAAGGGCTGATATCCAAGATCTATAAAGAACTCCTCAAACTTGGGGCACCTGGGTGGCTCAGTGGGTTAAGCCTCTGCCTTTGGCTCAGGTCATGATCCCAGGGTCCTGGGATCAAGCCCCCCCCGGGCTCTCTGCTCGGCAGGGAGTCTGCTTCTCACTCTCTCTCTGCCTGCCTCTCTGCCTACTTGTGATCTCTCTCTGTCAAATAAATAAATAAAATCTTTAAAAAAAAAAAAGAACTTCTCAAACTCAATACACACAAAACAAATTATCATGTCAAAAAATGGGCAGAAGACATGAACAGACACTTCTCCAATGAAGACATACAAATGGCTATCAGACACATGAAAAAATGTTCATCATCACTAGCTATCAGGGAGGTTCAAATCAAAACCACATTGAGATACCACCTTATACCAGTTAGAATGGCCCAAATTAACAAGACAGGAAACAACAAGTTTTGGAGAGGATGTGGAGAAAGGAGAACCCTTTTACACTGTTGGTGGGAATGCAAGTTGGTGCAGCCACTTTGGAAAACAGTGTGGAGATTCCTTAAGAAATTAAAAACAGGGGTGCCTGGGTGGCTCAGTGGGTTAAAGCCTCTGCTTTCAGCTCAGGTAATGATCCCAGGGTCCTGGGATTGAGGCCCACATCAGGCTCTCTGCTCCGTGGAGAGCCTGCTTCCTCCTCTCTCTCCCTGACTGCCTCTCTTGCCTACTTGTAATCCCTGTCTGTCAAATAAATAAATAAAATCTTCAAAAAAATAAAAAAGAAATTAAAAACAGAGCTACCCTATGATCCTGCAATTGCACTACTGGGTATTTATCCCAAAGATACAGATGTAGTGAAAAGAAGGGCCATCTGTACCCCAATTGTTCATAGCAGTAATGGCCACAGTCACCAAACTGTGGAAAGAACCAAGATGCCCTTCAGTGGACGAATGGATAAAGAAGATGTGGAGTATTATGCCTTCCTTCATCAGAAAGGATGAATACCCAATTTTGTATCAACATGGATGGGACAGGAGGAGATTATGCTGAGTGAAATAAATCAAGCAGAGAGAGTCAATTATCATATGGTTTCGGTTATTTGTGGAGCAGAAGGAATAACATGGAGGACATGGGGAGATGGAGAGGAGAAGGGAGTTGGGGGAAATTGGAGGGGGAGACAAACCATGAGAGTCTGTGGACTCTGAGGAACTAACTGAGGGTTTTGGAGGGGAGTGGGGTGGGAGGTTGGGTGAGCCTGGTGGTGGGTATTGTGGAGGGCATGTATTGCATGGAGCACTGGGTGTGGTGCATAAACAATGAATTCTGGAACACTGAAAAAAAATTTAAAAAATAAATAAAAATTTAAAAAAATGAAACCATAACAGCTTTTAAAATAAAAGGCATGAATTAATATAATTTTAATCTTTTTAAAATGGCTATAGTAAAAGAAAGCAGAAAGTAATAAACTTGGCTCCTTAAAATTGAAAAAAACTTCTTTAGGCCAAAAATATGGGAAAACAAAAATCAAAAGACAAATGGATTTTACAAATGGATATAGCATATTTTCATTATCCATTCTGTTGATATACATTTGAGTTGCTTCCATTTTTTTTTATGAATAATGTGCTATGAACATTCTTATATAGGTTTTTATAGATATATGTTTTAATTTGTCTTGGGTATGTTCTGGGAGTGGAATTGCTGGGTTGTACAGTATCTCTGTTGAACATTTTGAGCAACTGCCAAACTGTTTTCCAAATTCATTACACCATTTTAGAATCCCACCAACAATGTAGGAAGTATTGCTACATGCTACAACATGGATGAACTCTAAAAACATTATACTAAGGGAAAAAAGCCAGCCACAAAAGACCATATGTTATATCATTCCATTTATATTAAATGTTCAGAATAGGTAAATCCATGGGAATAGAAAATAGATGATTGGTTTCCAGGGGCTGGGGCAAGGGAATATTGAAGACTGAAAGCTAATGGGTATAAGTTCTTCTTAGGATGAAGAAAATGTCTGAAATTAGACAGTGATGATGGCTTCAGTGAACTGTGCATTTTAAAATGGTGTAAGGCTGTCTGGGTGGCTCAGTCAGTTAAGTGCCTGACTTTAGGTCAGGTCATGATTTCAGGGTCCTAGGACAGAGCTCCTTGTTCAGCTCCCTGCTCCCTGTTTCTCCCTCTTTTTCTCCCTCTGCCTCTATCCTCACTCACGTTCTCTCTCACTCTCTCTCTCTCAAATAAATAAAATTTTTAAAAGTAAATAAATAGGTCCATGTTACTGTAAGTAAATCATATCTCAAAAAAACTATTTTTTAAAAAAGAGACAAATGGGGAACAGAGAGAATTCTTTTTATCGCAACACACATGATAGTGAAAATGCACTTTTCCTCACTACGAGAAACTCATTCAGAAACATAAAGCAAGAGTAAACAATCTGAGAGGTGCCTGGGTGGCTCAGTCTGTTAAGCCTCTGCTTTCAGCTCAGGTCATGATCTCAGGATCCCGGGATCCGGATTGAGCCCTGCATTAGGCTCCTTGCTCAGCAGGAAGACTTCTTCCCCCTCTCCCTCTGACACTCACCTGCTTGTGTTTTCTCTCTCTCTTTCAAGTGAATAAATAAAATATTAAAAAAAGAATAAATAATCAGAGTAGCATTATGCTAGCAAACGTTTAACAGCTTATCAGAGGGGATGGGGGCCTGGTGAGGGAAGACCTTTATTTGCAAGGTTGGTTGATTTTTTAAAAGTTCTATTTATTTAAGTAATCTCTACACCCCACACGGGGCTCAAACCCAGTACCCTGAGATGGAGATTGGCTCACACTCTTCCAACTGAGCCAGCCAGGCGCCCCTAGCGTTAATTAATTTTGAAGTTGTAAATATTCCTACGATGGCTATTTTTAAGCTTTTGTTAATAACACTGGATCCAGCACATGTTGCATTCAAGTGCAAATGGTCATGAAATGTAAGTAAGAGATTTACAGAAATACAAAATGGCATTGCTGAACCACACTTATAAGTAAAGGAAGGCAAATTAAAACAATGGTGAGGTCATTTTTTAAAATTCCTTGTGGCTAAAAAGTTTTGAGAAAAGCCCTCTCATAGTCTCAAAATTTGGTGGGAGCATAAATTGTTTGAAGGACATTTTAGCAAAATCTTGCGGAACAAGTCATTTGACCTAATAATTACACTGATAAAATAAATGTCCTGCTGACTACTTTCTAGGGAAACAGAAATTCTATATGCTCTTGGGGGAACTTAAGATGTAAACATTTTGTCTTTTACCAAAAAGAATATAAAGCCTCTAACAAAATGGAAAAAAAAAAAAAGGAAAAATGGTTCACATAAAGTTATCGGCAATAATACAGGCCATGATGAAAAGCATGGAATATTTATGAAATATCAGATATTTGTTTAATGTAGGAACAAGAAGGAAAAAAGTGAAAAATAATAACATGAAAATGATATATCAGAAATTAATGCTGAACAATGGCAATAGTCATTTTTCTCAAAAATGGAAAGAAAATATCTAATCCACTTACTTAATGTAAAAAAAATCCGGTCTATAATTAACATATGGGTAAGAAGTGAAGGAGCAATTATAATGGGGTGATTTTCAAAATAGTAACAGAGGGATTAGATTTATTAGGATCCCTATTGCTTGGAGAACGGTAACACATGCCTCAGTCAGCACAACTCACAAATGTAGTGCAATCCATTCAGCTAATATTTATTAGTCTACTAACACAGCAGGTGAAAATCACAGCACCCAATAACTCTGAGGGACATAAAGATGAATGAGACATAATCCTTTGCTATAACTCAGCCTTGTACCATTCTTTGATTTTTTTTAATAAAAAGGTTCTTTTTTCCCTCTTTACTCCATCCATTCTCACCTTTCAAAACAATAAATTTGAGGGTAAAGACTATACTTGTTTTGTATTCCCCACAGCATCTGATATGATGACATTCCATCAATTCACATGTGGCATTCAATCGATATTTGTTGACAATGCTGTTACACTGACAACAATTTGATAAAAATAAAATATTTTATAAGAATACCACATTTGAACATACTCTGGAACTGTCATAACTTCCACAGTGACATGTTGTGTCTTTGTTTTTCTACTTGCCAACACATGCCCTATCCTCGAGCATCCTGGCTGAAATGAAAACCAGTGTGCAATCTGATGAGGATTTTCTCTTCTCAGTGGAGAATTTTGTTACTGATTTCTTTTTCCTTGCCACAGAGACAAAATTTCAGTCATTCATCTAAAATGAGGCAGGTTATCTCTGTTTATATGTCTTTCAGTTAGCATTCTGTGAGGGAGACATGGAAAATATATGTCCAGACTGTGTTCTGAACAAGAGGCAAGAAAGGGCAAAAATAGAACATTTTAAGTGGCTACGATGCAACCAAATGGCACTCTAACCTTGTGATGAGGCAAAGGGATGAAGTTAAGGCTGATAATTTAGATAACTGATTTTCTTATATTTAACTTTTTAAAAAGATTTTATTTATTTTTTTTGACAGAGAGAGAGAGATCGATCACAAGTAGGCAGAGGCAGGCCGAGAGAGAGAGAGAGAGGGAAGCAGGCTCCCCGCCGAGCAGAGAGCCTGACTCGGGGCTCCATTCCAGGACCCCGAGACCATGACCCGAGCCGAAGGCAGAGGCTTAACCCACTGAGCCACCCCGGCGCCCTATATTTAACTTTCTATTGAAGCAGAAACTGATATCTAACCCATCTTCCCAAGTGGCCTGGTTTGTTTAGGTAGTGTTTTAATAATGTGGTAAGACTTGATCAATGATTTATAATTTTATACTGTATCTATTATTCTTTTTTTTTTTTTAAGATTTTATTTATTTTTTTGAGAGAGAGAGAACACAAGCAGGGGGAGCAGCAAGCAGAGGGAGAGGGAGAAGTAGGCTCCCTGCTGAGCAGAGAGCCCAATGTGGGGCTCGATCCCAGAATCCTGGGATCATAACCCAAGCCGAAGGCAGCCACTTAACTGACTGAGCCACCCAGGTACCCCTAGATCTATTATTCTTAAGAAGATACTCTTTCAGTCTCTGCTAATAAAATCAGTAATCACTTTCAAGATTAGATTTTGCTTTAAGTACAGTGTGACCGAATCTGTATTTGAGACCTATTTGTGGGGTTCAGAGTAACATAAAAGTTAAGAGCACAGCTCTGCCACTAGGCAGCCATTCCTCATACTGGTTATTTACCTTCCTTAATATTCAGTGCTCTCATCTACAAAATGGGGATGATCATAATAGCTGCCCTTTGTGCTCTTCTGAGGATTAAATGAGGTATCTTATATGAACAATATCTTCGTTGCAAGTGTGAAACACCTGCTAACTCCGGTTTGCCATTTCATAATGAACTGTAATGAAGGGGGCACACAAGAAAACTGCGCTTCAGTCAGTAGCAGTAACTCATAACCGGTTTTCCCTATTCTCAGTCTACGGGTTCTGACTGGAATAAAAACACTGAAGAAGAAGAGGACAATCTATTCAACTCCTTTATTAGCTGATGAAGAAAGTGAAGTGCAGGGAGGTGAAATGACTTGTTGGAGGTTGCACAGCTGGTTGTGACACATTTTGGACCTGGATCTGGGCTCTGTTCTCCCGTATCGGGCCTCCCCATCATACAGGACTAGTAGTTCAAAACTTCCAACTTCAGTTTCATCACCTAGACAGTGAGGTAAAGACTTGTTAGTTAATAAAACAGTATCTGTGGGGCATCCTGAGTGGCTCAGTCAGTTAAGCATCTGCCTTCAGCGCAGGTCATGATCTTAGGGTTCTGGGATCGAGCCCCGCATCAGGCTCTCAGCTTAGCAGGGAGTCTGCTTCTCCCTCTCTGTCTGTGCTCTCTCTCTTTCTCAAATAAATAAATAAAATCTTAAAAGAAAACAAACAGTATCTATTTGAGTTTGCGGAAATAAATTAATTACAGCTTGCAGATGTTAAAGAGTTGATACGATGCAGTACCCCACTCCACTCTGGAGAAGAAAGGGTGAAAAAAAAAAGAGGTGTTGTTCTTTCTGTATCTAAGAATGCTTTGATAAATACTTCTTTTCAATCTTACCAAGTAGCACATTTGGGATATAATCATTTCTAAGTTTGTTCTTACAAAAGCTGCTTCTCTGGAAATAGGCTTTTGTCAAGGGGATTTTTTTATCAAGTTATAATTAGGCTTCATTTAATACACCCATAAATTTGCA
This sequence comes from Mellivora capensis, assembly GCA_004024625.1. Lineage (NCBI taxonomy): Eukaryota > Metazoa > Chordata > Mammalia > Carnivora > Mustelidae > Mellivora > Mellivora capensis. The sequence continues at coordinate 95,514 of PISX010005402.1, read as the reverse complement.
GCCCTTTGTGTTTTGCACAGGTGTTCTGATACTCTTATTCCAACAGGCCAAGTGTTGAACAACCAAGAAAGCTTTCAGATGTTGGCAGAGAGGCAAATCAAGTCCTTTGATTTGCAGGATGGGAAATTGTGTAAGTCTCTAACTACCTAACATGTGGAAGAGATGCCTGTTGAGGCTTTCCATTTTCCTTTTGCCACACTGATTTAGACTACCATTCAGCAGCTCAAAATCCGGGATCCTAAACATGCACTTTCCCTGTATTTGTTTCTTACAACAAGTAATGGAGGGGAGAGGTAAAATGGAGGCAGGAAGCAGGCGACACATGGCAAAAGGGTTTTATAATCCACAGACAGAAAGAGCTCTGAAAGACATAATTCTTCAACGTTCTGTTTTTAAAGTTTACACAGGAAATCAAACTTAAAATGCGGTGGATATGGCTACCTCAGGAAAAATCAACTCCACCATGGTTAAGATAGCAACGCTGACAGATACTTAGGGGACACGAGCAGCAGGGCAGCCAGAGTGACATCCCTGCAGGAAAGCCCCCTTGGGGGGTAGCTGTCAGCAAGGTGTGTGTTAAGCCACCTACGTGGAGACTGACAGGGATACACTCCAACAAGCAGAATTATCAACCGCTCACTCTGATGACAGCTTTTCTTTCTCTAGAGCTTAAAGTCTCAGGGGCAGAAAGAGTCGCACTTTAACAATTTTAAGTTGATTTAATACATAGGAACCAAAAAAGATGAGATTCAAAAATACCCTTGGCCCCTTTGGAATGGCAAAGAGAATTACAAAATGTCATCCTGGAGACTGAATCATTAGGTGCAATATTTAGATTTGCCTTCTGGAAAAGACTGGATGTTCCCTGACAGATGTTCAGTCATGGATGCAAATTGAAATGGGCAGTAAAATGCTGACTTTCAAAGAGCCCTATGAACTTTACAAGGTACTAGTTATGTTCTTAAGTTACCAAGAACAGCAGAGTCAGGAAAGAGTTAATTCTCTCCCCGTGAATCCCTTACTCAGGACCAACTTTCCTTAGAACAAAGGAATTAAAAATACACGCCTATATCTGTCTATTGTTTAGCCCACAGGAAAAAAAAATGTTAATTTAAAATAGATTAATAGGTGAGTTTTGTGAGATATTCTTTGTTCTGAAATTTTGAAATTTCAGAAATGAATAGGAAGCCCAGTTCTTAGTAATCCCTATAATGCACCCTAGTTATAAAAATAAAGACTCAAATAGCCCTTCGGGAATTATGGTTCACATTAAGTGCTTCCAGTATTTTGAGACATGAGCCATACTACTGATATTGGATGTGTAGAACTCCCTTGGTAGCTCACATTCATATTCATGTTCAGGGCTTATAACACCATCATTACAGCCAAACTGGAATCATGACCTGATTATCTAAGACTGCATACCCTTATCTTTGGATTTATCTTTTATTTCTCAAGGGTAAGGGATACGATAAAGCCAGGGAAGGCATAAGGAATGCTCTGTATCGTAGAAAGCATGTATATGCTGGATACACTGGATAATCTTAATGTAATATAGGAACATATGAAGTCAGGCTTTGTTTACAAACTATAATTAATTTTCAGAAATACTCTCTTTCTCTACTTTTTCTCATTATTCCCACATTTTATCTTTGTTTCACAAATGCATCAATTATGATAGGAATCCCAGAACTGATTTGCCACGTCTTTTAATCATAGGCATAGGACATGAGAGTATTGATTTTTGGACATGAGAGTTTAATTATTTTGACTAATCAATTCTACATTAATTGATATGCTTTCTAAAAATGCTCCTTATATGGTTTCATATTTTTCTCTAAGAAATTGTTTAATCTGTCTGAGTTAACAAAATGATACCTCTAAGATTGTCTGTCAGTCTTTTCAGGTTTATTCTTACCAAACATGTGAAATATCACTTGCATTCTCCCCCCTGTATGAGTGGGAATTCCTATTAACTGATCGTGTGGTTCCTTATCAATGTTGAATACTTTTCATTACACTTAAAGTATTGAAGGGTCATCATTTGCTAAAAGTACAAAGGGAAGGAAAAAGCAAGTATCAATCATTTGACTCATTGAGAAAAATCAAAACAAAACAAAACCCTAACTGATAAATGCATAGTATAATTGTGAGCACTATTTATTTTTTTATTAAATTGCAATGCAGAAAAAAGGAGAAGTAGCTCCCACTTTAAGTTACTCTATGTAGTTTAGGTCTCAGTGGCCGTAGGTTATTCTTCCTGTCTGGGAATGTCCACCACAAATGAACACATTTCCCTCAAAGAGCCACAAGATACTTAATCCTTGTCTTTCTAGGATGGGATTGCTGCTGGTATTAATAGGGGTATTTGTCACTCTACTCCTGCATCCATAGTCCTCTGGCTGTCTTCTGCACAGCTCAGCTAGCATAAGCTAAGAGAATGCAAATTTAAGTAAATTCAATTGTATTGGGGTGAGTGGGTGGTTTTAATGTACTTTTAGAACATGAATAAGCAGCTCATGAATATGCCACTCCACTGTTTCCTCTAACAATATCAACCAATTGGAAATAGAAAATAAATTTTTTATATTATATATCCTAAACATTCTGACCATAATTTGAAATTAGCTTCTTTAAATTAATTCTCTGAAATTAATGTAATTAATGAAAACCTCGGGCCATGTTTGAAAGGGAGTAGTCTAAATGAGTGGTCTCTAAACTTTTTAGACTATGGCCCATATATATTATTTATTTAAAACTGTTATTGGTGTATTAACACTAATGTAACATGGACATCATAAAGCACAAAAGTAGAAATTAAAAACTGAGGCCAAAAAACCCAGATATTTTCTTCCAATACCACAGTGGAGTGTACAAATACCACTTGGGGAACTACTGCAGTGTATTTTGTGAAAGGCTTGTTCTGTGAGAAAGAGGAGCTCCTTGGTTTAATGCTGGGTCATTATAGGACTTCTCAGAGTTTTCACTGTGCTACTGATGTAGGAAAGATGTTAAGGTTCAAAGTCAATGGCCAAGAAAGAATTCTTGAGAGGTCTTTGGTACAAAAAGGTGGTTTTATTAAAGCACAGGGACAGGACCCGTGGGCAGAAAGAGCTGCGTTGGGGTCACAAGGAGTGGCCCATTATAAACTTTCAAGACAAGAGGGGGTTAAGAATAGTTAAGTCTCTAAGAAATTTTGGAAGCAAGGTTTCCGGGACCTTGAGGGGGCTAGCTATATTGGGAAAAGGTCATTTATTACTGTTTAATAAAACCTTAGTCATGAGACCCTTCAGATATATATTGGTGGGTCATATCATATGCTTGGGGGATGATTGCCAATACGTATCTTGGGGAGCTGAGATAAAGGAAGTTTCCAAAGGAATTTCTATATGTTAAAGTAAACTTACAGGATCCTGGGTGTCAGGCTAAGATTGCCTTTTGCCCTTAGCCAAGTATTAACATTGAGGCAGCTGAGTTCCTAGAGCAATGTCCCTCTGCCTGTTTCAAGGACTTGCCAATGGGCTGTAAGTTGTAAGGAAATTCAATTTTTCTTTTGTCTTTGTTTCCCACATCACTATGTATACTTGAATTCCTAAAAGGAGAGCAGAGTACTATATAATATTTTTTTAAAAAGCTGAAGTCCGAGAGATCTGGATTCCAGATTTACCCACTACTCACAAACTATTTTATTTTTGGCTGATTATTTAAATTCTCTGATCTTCAGTTTCCTGATCTGACTTAGCTGAGGGCCTGGCACAGAGTAAGCACTCAGTAGAGGTTGATTTAATTTCAACACACTCTTTTTCTGTAGGCCACCTTATGGCAGCAGTGTGCTCTGGAACATACTTTTGGAAATGTTCCAGATTAGACTATTCATTCACTGAGAATGTTTTATTAGTTTACTTTTTCAGTTTGACAAATACTTACTGACTAGCTTCTAATAGTCATAGTTATAGTAGTAGGTTCAGGGTAAAGCTTAGATGAATATTCTGAAGAACTTTGAAATCATTTTCAATTCAGCCAAAACATGAGAGCCTCCCATATGCCAGGCAACGTGTGCCTCTCCACAGATACGGTGATGGCCAAGGCAGATGTGATAGCTACCTTCACAGAGCTGACTGTCTGAGGGAAGGATTGAGGTGATAAATGGCCAACATTTAAAAGATAAATTAAAAAAAATGAATACAAAATAGTGTGAGCTGCCAGAGGGTGGATAAGTTGGGGGTAGCAGGATCAGGTGGGGTGTTCCCATGTCAGGTTTGCACTTTGTTTTAAGCAGTCCGTAGCTCATACTGAGACACACAGGAAGCCATTTTCAAGCACACAGTCATGAAATGACTAAATACTGGAAAAGACAACGTTAGCGTGTCAGTGGAAATAAACAAAGAACCCCTTGAACCGAGTAACCGCTAATCATTGTATGGAATGGTAGGCAATTTACGTCCCACACAGGCATCTCCATCCCTGTTTATCTCATTCCTAGAAATCAATAAATTCCATTGCCTCTTCATAAAATGTTGACTTTATAGTCTTTCATGTAGTATAAATTTACCCAGACTCTAATCAATTTTCCATTTCTGTGAAGAATTTTTTAATGTGCGACAAATGTGTTTGTGTTCTCCAGTGCTTGGTAACCGGCAGGTGCATCACATTAGCACAGCTCTTAAACTGACCAAGCACAACCTGCTAGGTGTGGTAGCATCTGACAGTATTCATTTGATATGAAAAAATGGACTCTATGTGGAAGGGGCTGGACTTACAGACCTGTAAAGTTCAATTCTCTGGTGAGCGATGGGATAAACCGCAGAGGTTTCCATTTCCACAAATGTCTATAAAATCAATTTGCCATAAATATATTCAGGAGAGACAGTTCTACTCCTGTGCATAGTCTATCCATTTTAAAGACATTTTTAATAGGAGGAAATGCTTGTGTGGGGAGGAAAAATTCTGTGAGGTTGCTAAACAATGACAAAGGGCTGGAATGGACAAAAGGAACATTTGGCTTTTCTAGTTTAGTGTCCCACTGACAGTGTTCCAGAGGCAAACAGTTATTATGAGTTTGATAGTGAATATTCTTTGTTCTTTGTTTAAAAGCAGACAATAATAGCTGCATGCCTTCCTAGGAATTGACATGTGGAAATCTACAAACCAATTTGATTTTTCATTTAGTGTGATTATTAGAAATCGACTCATGTGGGTACTTTTAAAATAAGAGGTAATGTTTCATAAAGTAAGATCTAAAATTTGCTTTCTTATGTTTTGCTGCTTACTTTGATGTTTCTTTTACAATATTGGAACAACATTCATACCACACTTTCACTGGGTTGCAAAATATATTTTAAAAAGTTGTAATTTATTAAAACTTCTAGACTGAAAGAAGAGAAATAAGATACAAGAAATCCTGTACTTTTTCCTCTCTGAGAAGGAACCTAAGGGCTTATGAATAAAATCAGAAATATTTGAGAAAACCTAGCAGGATATAAAATTCAAGGAAACCTTGGCACTGACTGTATCAGTAAGTATTAGGTTTAGCTACATATAACAGATAACGAATAACAAAATAACAGAGGTTAAAGAAAAACAGATTAGTTCTCCTTCATTAATAAGAAGTGTGATGTTGGACAATCTCTGAATGGCAAGGTGGTTCTGGAGTTATCCAGAACTTAATTAAGCTTTTCCATCTTTTTGCTTCACATCCTTGCATGTATTTTCTATTCTCAAAGTTGCTTTATGACCCAACATGAATTCTGGAATTCGAGTCATCTCGTACACAATCTAGCTTACAATGAACCTAAAAAAGAGCAAGGGTGGGTGCCGTGCTACTCTTCAGGAGTTTTCCCAGAGGTCAGTACAATTCTCCAACACTTCTGCTTATCTCCACCCATCCTAATTGAGTCCCATGGCTGCACTCTATTTTAAGGGAAGCTGGGACATTTTAGCTGGGCACATTACTGCCCCCAATACACTCAGGGATATATTAATAAAAAAGGAGAGAATATATTGGCCCAACAACTGGCAGCGTCTGCCAGAGCTAATATAACTCCCCAAGACAAAATACCTTACTATCTTTTTTTAATAGCGGGGTGTGTGTGTGTGTGTGTGTGTGTGTGCATACATATAACTAAATCCACTCATTGTTAGGAAGCATAATGCTGCTACCGCTAGAGAAATGACAGAAGTAACTATAGATACCTAATGAAAGGCTTTGACCAGAAAATCTTCCCCAGATACACACACACACACACACACACACACACACACACAGAGCTCGTTTGCTTATGAACACAAAGTACCGGCAATAATTATTGGAACAATAACTGTAACTTTGCTCTGCAGGGACTGCTGCTTGCACAAATGGGAAAAAAAAAGGTGTTAATTCAATGCAGTGGGTTGGATTGCAGGAGTCCATCAAAGCTGTTTTTTAAGAACATTTCAGTGTACAATAATACATATATTTATTTTAAGTGCTCCTTTTTTAGATGTGCCAATCTAACTTTTTTTCTTTACAAATGCTGATATAGAAAAAAAGGTGAAAGGCAGGGGGTGTGAACTTTCCCACTGAGCTAAAGGAGAGGCAATTCCCTCAGTTCTCAAGGAAGAAAAAATGCAGGATACTCAAAGGTTGCCTTCGACCCAGAGAGAGAGGAATCACCTTCCTGAGTGATTGTATGGCCACGATCACCCGTCTCCTTGCCTCCCTCTGGGATCAGGCCGGATCTTTCAACATTTCTTTGTAACCAGGAGCTGGAAAATAGAGAATTTAAATATGGAGGGAAATGAGGGATATTGAGATGGGTTGAACAGCAGGGTAATCAAACAGCTGTTGAGTCGGAGAGAGAAAGCTGGATCATATCAGAGTGGATGCTATCAAAAGAGTTACGAGCTTACATGACAGAAAATTACATGTACTTGAAATATGCCATTACAAAATGCCAGCCTGACATTAAGCTGCTTTATAGAGGTAGCATGTCCTTAAATAGCCTGGTGATTATCTGTATCCCTGGAGCGCTGCTTTCCTACCTGACTTTGTAATACCCTGGCTTGTCTCTAACCACTGCAAAGAGTATCACCAAGTTAGAAAAATTCTTCAAAGGAAATTAATTTTGACTTCTTTTGACATCCTAGAGAGTTTTTTCTTTCTAGCTAGGTTGGAGATCCAGCCTTCTTTCCCACAATGACGAGATGCCGCAGTTCTCTCTGAGGGTCAGAATCCTGGCTCGAATGCTCTTAAAAAAACAAAAGCATTTTGTTTGTGTCCAGTGATACATTAAGCAATTTATATCAACCATCTCATCTAATTCTCATGAACTCTGTAAGTCGGGTTCTATTATCAAACTCTTTGAACCTGCATCACAGAGAGACCAAGTGACTTGCCCAAGGTCACCCTGAACGCTGCTCAGCGTGGGGACTGGGGATTTTAACCCAGCCGAGCGGATTCTAGGCTCTCATGTTTCACTACATTCTTCAAAAGCTATGTTCCATTGACAGGCGCAGGCTGGGAGGATAAGTAAATTAAGACATATTTTTAGAAAGGACACAGCTATTGGGAGACAAAATAAAGCGTCCCCCCTTTGTCTAAAATGATGTGGTTAAGGAAACAAGGAGCTTATGCCTGCATAGGAGGCAACAGGAAGTGTGAATGAAGAGCACAAATGTGGGAAGTAGAACACTTTACAAAGGAAGGAAACTGCGAATTTTCCATTTGCAGTGTTTGTTTATTTTGGCTCCTGTCATCACTGCTATGATTGCCCCGGGATGAATTTCCCAGTGGAAACATCAACAAGGTAGGAAACGTCATAATTATATTTCTTATTATCCCCCAAAGAATATATTAGTATGATAGATATGGCTATGATCTGAAAGAAAAGTGCTATGTAGCAAATACAACTGCTGTTAAAACTAGGTGATTTTTCACCCTCTGGTATTAACAAAAAGGCAAAGATGAAAAAAGGAGTTTTTCGATATTATTCCCTGCCTTTTCTCACGTGTATTTGCAACTGGGTAACAACTTTGCTTATCGGTTTGCTCTATGCTTTTCTCTACTGAATAGCTCATATTCAGTATGTTCTGGAGAATCTCCTGGAGATCACTGGTGGCAGTGAATGGTCCAAGAAACGATATGGGACACTACCTCACACTAGTTGGGGGAGTAAAGAAAGCCTTGATGCTTGCTGGATGCAAAGATGGCTCCTGAAGGGAGTGGACACTTTGAGTGGGCATTTTGTGACTGCTAATGGAATGCTGATATGCTAAACTATCCTTCCTTGATCCCCAGCTTCTCTGGAACTTTTGCTTGCCTGAGATATCTGCAAAAGCTAGCCCTTTTGCTAGTTTTGTATGGCAATGTAAAAGTGTAGGAAAATTAAGGTCCCATAGGGCAACCCTCAATCAAAAGGAACCATGAGTCAATGGTTAAATGCTTCTCTCTTTTGTTCCTTTGGCAGGCAATTCTCAGAATTGTTCTATACACTTCTTCATAAGAGCAGACAGTATTGTCATTTTAGACCATTCCTTATAAGATCTCAGTAGAATCAGGCACAGCTGTTCACGCTTCAACCCCATAAGACACATTTGTACTGACATTCTCCCTTTTCCTGTTTTAGTCCCTCCAAGTCTTCACTACACTCCTGTTTCTTGAGATCGTTTCCAAAATAAACTACTTCAATGCAATTCTTTATCCAGGTTCTGCTTTGATGGGGTATCTAGGCTAAGACAATGCAACATCACCAAAGGAGCGATATTTATGGGCTGAAAGATAATGTGCGTGTATGGGGGGGTGCTTGTTTGGGGATGGTACTGGCATTTCACATGGGTTTCTCTCCTTTCCCAGATCCCTGAGTAGTGGAATCCTGGTCCTTAGGATTCTTCTTTTACCTACACGTCTCCTTTATCTACACTTTCTCCTTCGACAATCTCTGGTTCTATAGTGTTAACCACCACCTCTACTTTGATGACTCTCCAAATTATATCTTTAGTCGTGACATCTACCATGAGCTTGAGCATCATTTACTCATTTGCCTTCATAACTTCTCCATTTGGATATCTTTAACAGGCATCTTTTCCTTCATTTGTACACGATGGAACTCTTGTTTACCTCCGAATAATGCCCTAAAAAAACCCTGTTATGCTCCTAATCCTCTTCATGGCACCACAATCTACCCATAGTCCAAACAAATAAAATAAAGAAATCTAGATGTACTTGACTCAGCCTGTCCCACATACTTCACAGCAAGTTCTGTCAATTCTATCTCCAGAACAGATCTCAAGTTTATCCACTTATTTCCATCTCCATGGCCATCAACCTGGTCTTAAGCAAAATTATCTTTTGTCAGGGTCACTGACAAAAGCCTTCTAAAATTAATATACTGCATACAGAATGGTTTAAACAAATACATATATACCACTTGCCTCTTTAAAACTGTCCAATGGTTTCTTAAGGCACTGAGAAATCA
>PISX010005402.1:0-85962 GCA_004024625.1 Mellivora capensis | reverse complement strand
TTGAGGAATTCCTCGGGATGGGTGCATGTAGGAATTTCTTCTTACCTACAATGAAAGGTAAATTTTGTCTAATATTTTCTGTCTCAGTAATCTATAAATCTTGCCTCTCCGGAGCCATAATATGACCAAGAGATGAGAGTAAACAATTTTTTGTAAATATGTGAAAACATTCTTATAAATCTTCATTTCTTGGGGTGCCTGGGTGGTTCAGTTAAGTGTCTGACTCTTAATCTCAGTTCTGGTCTTGATCTCAGGGTTTTGGGTTCAAGCCCCGCATTAAAAACAAACAAACAACCCTCCCCCCCACCAAAACTTCATTTCTTATTTCATGTGATCAGTCTATTTTCAACCAGGAAGCAAAACTGATAATTCATCCTTAGTAATCAAATTTTTTGTGATCAATTGCATTTTTCAATAGCTTTTACCTCAATAGAATGAATGGTTTTGTTTTTATCAGAACAGACAAAACTTCAATCCCATCTGGTGTATGATGCCTTTTTTACGATAAAAGTGACTTGGCTAACTTCTAATATAAACGTGCCATACAGAGAATGAAACTCATGGTACATCTTAACTTCCCCCCCCAGTTACAGAGAAATGCACTGTTTCAATTCCCTTAAGGATATATATGCCCAAAATTTCAATACCTTTTAGTCACAAATTCTTCTTTATTCTAGTTTCAATTTTCATGCCTATTAAATCAGGGTGTGGCACTCCAGCTTTTTTATGAGTCGGCACAGGTTAGATCAGTTTGTTTCATTTTGTGCCTGGGGCATAGTGACCTGTGTTCACTTTGATAGCCTTGTGCTAGAATTTGATAACAAATACCACCAGCACCAGAGAAAACTTTGTTGTTTTTTTTAAAATTTGATTTAATTTTAAAAACTTTTTATGGTGAGGGGCACCTGGGTGGCTCAGTCAGTTTGGCATCTGACTCTAGATTTCGGATCAGATGGTGATTTCAGGGTTGTGAGACAGAGGCCCTCGTTGGCTTCCCTTCTCAGAAGGGAGTCTGCTTGAGATTCTCTCTCTCCCTCTGCCCCTCCCCCCTCCAAATAAATAAATAAATCTTTTAAAAAGTTAAAAAAAAATTTACAGTGAAAATAAAAATGAAACAAGCCCAACCCTGAGTTGATAAAATAGTAATACAAAATACTTTTAATTATTTCCAGAAATATTTATAGACATATTTATTTCTATATATCAAAAAGCTAACATTACATCCTTAGGCAAGTTGCTTCTTAAACAAACTTATTTTACAGCATCTTGTACCTTTTTGTAATTTAGGATTTCCACATACTGGATTTTCCTAAGGAGAGGCAAATGGATATTATTTGTGATTTTGTTCCTTGCTATCTACTAAATGTGTCATGGGTTTTGTTATCTTTAAACAAAAAAGAAACTGGTCTACAACACATAGATATGTTAATATTATATCCTCAGTTTGCCAAAATGAGAGAAAATATTTTGAATTTATGTTTTGCTTCTGATTTTCCTTGTTGCTCTCTGAGCATTAGAATGACTTTGAGATTTTAGAATATGGAAATTTTCTGAAGTCTAACCTCAGGGTAAACTCATTACCTCCTTTGTAATTCCATGACGGCTGTGAGAATTACCTGCTCAGTGATCAGTCTCACTAGTAGGTCTTCTCTCACTTGACTTGAAAAGAACCAAGGAAAGGATTAGACCTATTTGATCAGTCAGGTGCTGTCCTTGCTTCCTTCGAGTGACTTCTCTACTCCTCACCTCCTATTCCCCATGCACCATGCTTTCTCATCACATGATCTTACCGTCCATGCAGAGGAGTCCAGACCTCCCATATGGGCAGAGGCAGACGACATCTGTCTTGGATTTAGGAACACAGGTGGCACCGTCCCCACACGGGCTGTTTTCACAGGTAGCAAACTGGCATATCTTGCCTGCGTACAGCCTCGGACACTCACAAAACCAGTTTCCATGATCACTAAGAAGGAAAAAGGAAAGATAAAACCAATCAGAAAACAACTGATCTTTTACACACAGGCACACACACACACACACACACACACAAATAAAATGAAAATTGCAGCTTGTCTTCTCCCTTTCTCTTTCTGTTTTTCAACTTTAAAGTATTTCTCGCTGTGTACTTCACATTGAAAGCAGACTAGCAGGTTTATAGTTAGCCTGAAGCCATGAATTCTATTTTAAGCCATCTATTTTTATTTTTGATTTATCTCACCTTTATTTCACACTAGGTGCCTTTTTAGGGCTTCATTAAATATGTGTGGCGCTGCCTCAGTAAAGTGCTTCAAATATCGATTAGAAGAAAACATCTTAGGTGCAACACTCAGGAGAATTTCAAGCTGGGGATAAGCTTCCTCCCCTGAGGACAAAGTCCTCCAAGAACCACCTTTGAGGTAACTCGGCAAGAAAAGCATGGTGGGGAGCCAAAATGACTCACCACCTCCCTGGCTTCAAGTATGGCTTGGTGGCCAGAGGTTGAGAGTGTCTGTGAGAGAGGAGCTGAAGCTATGCTCACCTACTAGGCAAGCCTCCTCCAGAGGGGAAGGGGACTGGGAATCTGGTGTTTCTGCTTTCCCTGCATCTATCCCACCCTTTTAAAGTAAAGGTAGCCCCAGCCTGCCTTTGTAGACTCATTCCTCCACCATTCCCAGTGCTCACTGACCTGGTAGCTGCTGGGGGGGGGGGTTGCCCATTCAGAAGGGAGAGCCTGGCAGAGGACAGATGACCATTGCCTAGCGGTGCAAATGGAAGGCACTGGGGCAGATGGATGGTCGATGATATTATTTGGGTACTAGATCTAACCATTACTCTGCAATTATATGAGCCAGTGGATCTTAACCCCCTTTTTTAGTCTTCAAGCCAGTTTGAATGGGGGTTTTGTCACCTGCAGTTAAATGAATTCTATTTAATATTAATGCCCTTCCCTTCCCTTGTCGTCCCCTTTTTTGCTTTAGTCCACACACCTCGCCACATATGAATCTTCAGGGTTTTTTCCTTCTGCTTACATCTTATCTTCTAAACATGACTGTTAACGCTTCAGGACAGGTGCCAGGACTGTCCCCCAGATTAGGATGTCAGCGTCTTTTGTTTCACGACTCAGCCTCCCAATCTATTTGCAGATCTTGCCCATACCCGGGAATTTTCTTCTTGTCCTTCATATTCTTCTGGTCTCTTCATATACTCTTTCCATCTTTCAACCCCCTTAGTCCAAAATAAATTTACTTTCAGGAAAGTATCATACTAGTGAATACCCAATTTTGAAATGTGAAGAGGTTCCCTTTCCAAAAATGCACATACTTTCCTATTAATTCTCTACGTTAATGGGATGAAGCACTCTGGAGAGAATTTGTATGTCAGAGAGCAGGTACATCTAGCTTTGGTGGGTGAGGCTTTGAGACCCTTGGATTTTGTTGACACGTAAGGTGCTGAATGTGAGTGACCAGTAATTTACTCGTTTTGTAACTTTCATGGCAACTCGCATAGCGTTTTATACTTAGCAGACAGAGAATCTCACAGGTTTTGAGAGATGGGAAAAAAAAACCAAGGATCAATGTCACTAAGATGGTTATAAAGTTCCCTAAACAAACTCTCTTGTTTTGGGGCTTACAAACCAGAATTTCGAGGACCCTTGAGCTAATGCTGTTTCTTCTTGCCTGAGAACAGTGGTAAAAGCATAGCCAGACCACCTGGCAGGGACAGAGAGATACCTTCTGGTGTGACTTAAAGTGTTAGGTAGGAACTTAATGTTGTTTGGGGCCATGGATAAATCCCATTTCACCTCCATTCACTTAACTTGGAATTGGAAGTTCAGTATTAAGCACCTGTATTCTGGGATGAGGTCCTGGAGTATAACACTCTTGAAGCTGCATTCTGGAAGGACCAAATTAATCTTTTTATGGCAAAGGAGAATGCCACATATATGGAAGTCAAACGAATCTAAATATTGATCGATTTAAGTGCTTGAATCATATAGACCTAACCAGATTTAAAATGCAGGAAAGATGCTTTTCTGTTATAAACCGGGAAAAGCACTAATTTTAATCATATCCTATTGATCAATCAAGCCTCATTTCCTTTTTGCTTCCATCAGGTGTTGGAAGAAGTTGGTTGTTATAAATTCATGTGGAGATGACTAACCGCGTGCATCTGCACATCAGCAGGCAGCTAGAGCAGGGAGAGAAATGAAATTCTAGAGAAAATGCTCCATGAAGGGGGAAGCTCCGCTCATCTGGCTGACCATGAGCAAGTGCCCAGAGCCCTCTTGCCCATCTTGACATTCCATTAGGAAGAGTCAGTGTTAACCAACTAAAATTTTGCCAGATGATGAGGCCTCTGTATATTTCACTTCAATTGTACCTTCGAGTTCCACAATATTTCCTGGAGTGCTCAATATTTCACCTGTAGTTTTCATAAAATCTATTTTTGCTACCAGCTGTATTACCTGGACCAAAATTTCTCCTTTTCAGATCTTGCCAAAGATCTACTACTAAAGCTACAGGTCAGCTGAGTCTGTTGTCACTTACCTCTAAGGACCGCTCTCCACACCCTGAAGCAAACAGCAGTGTTGACCAAGAAAGTAAGTGTCCTGAGGCTGTCCCAGGTGACAGTCCATTGTTTGGAAACAATGATTAATACGATGTCACCCTCCTTGACCCAGTTTACTTTAAATGTTGTAACATCTCTGTGAATGTATTGGATGCTGTTTAATTAGTTACGGGAGAATATATTTACATGCAGTCCACTTTTTTAACTTGAAAAAGTTGTCAAAATCTTACCCTTCACAAACCTGGAACCATATGGAAAACTGTTTTGCAAAGCCTCCTCTGAGGAAGTCAGGGCACTTTTCAGAATTAAAAGTAGGTCTGAGAAAGAACCCAGATATGGGTGACGTTCTTACCTGTAAACCATAGCCCCATATTTATTGCCAACTGCTGTCAACCAATATTGGCTGTGCACCTATGTTATGGACAGAGCCACGTGCCACGGAGTTCAGAAGACTTGCTTCTGCTCTTGTTTGGGAAGACAACAGGAGGGCATGAACGGATCCTTATAAGACACAGCGTAGGTACATGAAAAGGGAATTTAGGCAGTAGGCAAGGATTTTAAGGCCTTAGCTCTGTGATACATGGATTCAAATTTCAGTGGCTTCCAAAAGCTGCTCTGAGGACTGGCACCACAGAGCGTTACCTGTGAATCATTCACGTAGCTTTTAAAATGGAGATTCCCCGGCTGCCCTTGCCTTCTGAGATTTTTATTTAGGAGATCAAGGGTGAGGCCCAAGATTCTGTGTTTTAAAGATGTCATCATGTGATCCTCTTGCACAGCCCACTTTGTGCAAAAGCCAGCTCCCCTGAGACAAATTTTCTCACCAGAATGAAAGGTTGGTGGGCATCAGTTACTATTGTGTCTAGCAGGATGCCAGGGCATTATAATTTTCTCTTTTCAGGCTACATTTTAGCCTTTGACTAATGTATATCTGAAAATACAATATTTATCCATTAAGACAAAGATTAGAGGGTTTTTATTTTACTAGGGCCATATATGGTCTACTGGATGTATATCACACTTAGCAACATAAAGTAGGAAAACATTCAGTCAGTCATTTTAAAGCTTAGTTAAAAAAATGCTACCTATATAAGTGTATGCAAACATCTGTTTATTTTGGCACTGTAACCATTATAGCATATTCAATTACAAGTCACAATATGGTTAGTGTATCAGATGACTGTCATTAAGTTTCTACGGGTATTAAAAATTATCTTTAGAAAATTTAGCTGACTAAAAAAATCAAAGATGCTGGCTTGAAAAGGATGCCTCTATTTACATAACAGCCAGATGCCTGAAAATGTTCTAGAACTAAAAGGACTCCTGCATGTATTGCCTTAAAAAAAATAAATAACTCTTCCTGCACCCTTTGTGTCTAATGGATCATTAGTGCGTTTCAAAGTTGACCACCCACGGTGTCAAGAGAGGGAGATTCTCCGCAGGAAAGTGAGCAGAAATGAGTCCATATGAATAATGTCTCTAGATACTTCTAAAAAATAAAATTACTATTGGCAGAAATAACCCATCTCTATGTATAGGCTCTTCTATTTATAGTACCACAGCACTGGCTTAAGAATGTAAATGAGATCCCAAGTAGCTGTGGTTCAAGTGGAACTTTCATTCCTTTTTCATGAATTTCACGTGACACAGTAAGAGTCGGCTGATTACAAAGCAATACCCATCAGCCTCCCCACCTCCACCCCTAGTCTTCCTTACAATTTTTGAATTCTTTTCAAGTGAGTTGTCAGCTGTGCTTGGAGACTCAACTGTCGCCTCATCCACAGATAGTCTGTCTCTAGGACAGAGCTGCCTCAAAGGATGTTATTTCTTGCCGTAAGGCACACCATCATCTTTGACATTTTTCATTTTTTCTTTTTGAAAGTAGCCAAACGTGAATATAACAGAAAAAAATGCAAAACCAAAATTATCTTAAGGTGGCCTAGAAAGTGAACTTAAGAAAACAAAGTCTATATAATATACCCATGAAGGGAGAGCTCAAGGGAAATGTCCTTCAGCTTCAAGGAACTTTCTTCTTTATGTGAAAATATTTTATTAAAGGTAGAAACAAAGAAGATAAAAAAGGATATGAGCAATAATAAAAGTTAGAGAATTGCATGTGAAGAGGTGATATAAATAAAGAGGGATAATTCACAACAATATATATATATTTTGCCTTTTCTTGCTCTAGGATCTGTCCAATCCAATCCTGTGCATATTTTGTGAAGGAAGATTGAATTTATGTTATAATTCCTCTCTCTTTCCCCCTCTCTCCCTCCTGCTTTCTCTTAAAGCCATGGTTCACTTTATAAAAACTTCTTCATTGGTAGAGAAGGATGATCAGAAATTTCCTTCCCAGAAAGAGCCATCCTTTTCATTCCTTTTGCCATGGGACCAACTAGTTCTTAGGAAATGGAGATAAAGCTTTGCTTCTAAGAAAGGAGCCTCAGAAAATATCAAACCCCAAATGGGAGCTAACACGGTACAAGTGGCCATAATCTAAATAACTTAAATGAGAGATGCAGGAGGATGTGCCAGCAGTGATCAGCTGCTCATTAGATGATAGGGAAAGGAGGTGGGCAAAGATGAAACATACAATTAATTGAATCTGAATCAGTTAAATGTGGGATAAGAGCAAACAGAAAAGAGTCTGGTACAAAGAGAAGTGGGTTGGGGAAAAAAAGGATGAGGTAGAGGGTACCAATGGGTTAGAAAATAAAAGAATGCATTCATGATTGTTGAATGACTGTCTCATTTCACGTGTCTAAAATTACCTCCCCCAATTAGAAACATATCTCAGGGTTTTTTAAGATTAGACTTTGTGACCAAGCAACAATTCCATAACAGATTTTCTTACTCCATGTTCATTGCAAAATTAGCCAGTCTCCAGTCCCTTGCACTGGAAGGGCAATTTGGGCAAGATTTAATATAACAGAATCAGTAAATGCAGTGCTTACAAAGCTCTGGAGTGCTCAGATAATTTCCTGTGAAGATAATGTGCCTATTTGGAGGCTATTTCAGGCTGGAAGAGTTGGTATAAGCTTTTAAAATGCTATTTTAACTCCTACTAAAAAGAAACAAAAATTCTCTTAAAATATTTAAGCCAACAAAGTGCTGTTTCACCCATTCCCTTGACCTCACTAATGTTCACGTACACACAATTTCTACTCAGTTGTTTCCATGGTGAATTCAACTGTTGCCAGGGAGGTGGAAACAGTGCAGGCAGTGTTGATGATTGCTCTTTTCTGATATTAAGAAATATTTACAAAATTGCTGGGGGAGGGATTTATTCCTCACACACATAGGAATAGCAAATAACTCCCTAGAAAGACACACGTTTTTAAACATGGAAACATTCTTTATGAACATTGCTATATTCCCATGTTGAATTTGCAACAAAAAATTTAATTTATCCCACTTTCTCACTTTCATCAAATGCTTGATGCTGTAATTTTGCATGGGAAAAAAATAAGAAATTTAGAGGACTTCTTGCCTCTAAATATGTTGATGCATCAGACTTGCTCTCAAACTACAGGAAAAGGGGGGACATATGGAACTGTCTCAAACATCCTAATACATGGTCAATGTCCTGAATAATATAGATCAGAGATTAGTGACTAGAAGATGTTTAATGCCTACCCCTTGAACCACGTGGTATATTTAGCTTATAGTTCTGAGGTCCAGATATAAGGTTTGCTATACAATTATAGGGAACAGGGCACCTGGGTAACTCAGTTGGTTAAACCCCTGCCTTTGGCTCAGGTCATAATCTCAGGGCCCTGGGTTGAGTTCCAAGTCAGGGTTCCCGCTCTGCAGGGAGTATACTTCTCCCTCTGCCGCTTCCCCTACTCATTCTCTCTCTCTCTCTCTCAAATAAAAATCTTTAAAAAAAGAATAATTATAGGGAACAATATGACATTTGTCACTCAACATTTACCCATCATACACAAGATTATTTCCTCAGTCCCAAACCCACTTCAGACCTTCAAGTCATCCAGCTTCCTCCCTGTAGCATAGACTACACATTTGTGTTAGTCCAGGTAACGTTCCCAAATCATTTGTCAAAAAGTTTGTACCAATTTTGGCTTTGACTCCTTTCCTCCTACAAAACCGGTTGTTAAGATCTTTCCCAAGCTCTAAGCCTTATGTCCCACATTCTTGTGAGATGACTTCCTTTCACACTCTATAGATAAAATTGCAATAATCAACATTAACCCTTGCTACCTCATCTCTTCTTGTTTCTCCTTCTTTCTTTTTACCTTATTGCAGGGTTTTGGGCAGAGAAATAATCATACTGTGTTTTCGAATTATCATTCTGAGGCTATGGTGTGGAAAATGTACTGGAGGGACACTGAGAAAAGAAGGGATGCCCTTTCTTCTCTTCTTTCTCCTGTTGGGGACATATGCAAGAAACCCAGTGGTGCTTGCCCCCAGCAAGTTTCAGCAGCATCTTCTCAGGTGAATTCCCACTAAGTCCATGCTCCAGCTGGGTTTCCTGTGAGACTCAGGTGTCCCAGTAGGTGGATTCTCAGCAAGTTTCATAGTGCCTTCAAGAGTGGCTTTCCAGAAAGTTCTGCTGGTTCTCTAGTGGGTGGCTTTTAACAGCATTTCACAGGCCCCCCCAGTGGGCAAAGTTCTAGTAAGTTTAGCAGCAGCCTTGTGGGTGGTTTCCCTAACATCCCAGGAGATGGCTTCCCCATGAAGTTCCCCATGAGTTTCAGCAATACCCCAGCAGGTGGCTGCCTAGCGAGTTTCTTCAGCCCCTCAGTGAATAGCTTCCTCTTTCCCAGTCTTGGTCTGTGGCATCTCAGTGAACTTTTCTATATCCAGTGACCACATGGTCTCTAAAGTAGTGTAAGTATAGTATGTATGTGTGTGTGTTCAAAATTTACTCTTTTTTAAAAAAGATTTTATTTATTTGTCAGAGAGAGAGAGAGAGAGAGAGAGAGCACAGGCAGCCAGAGGCAGAGGGAGAAGCAGGGTCCCTGCCGAGCAAGGAGCCCGATCTGGGACTTGATCCCAGGACGCTGGGATCATGACCTGAGCTGAAGGCAGCCGCTTAACCAACTGAGCCACTCAGGCATCCCAAAATTTACTCTCTTTTTGAGTATTCTTCCCCAGCCTTAAAGGTAAGGATTGCTCCCTACATTTGCCAAATCTAAACTCTTAAGGTATTCTTTGCCATTTAGGAGTTAATCCTGTTACTAGTTAATAATTCTTCATATTAAATATTCCTAAATTACTGTGTGGCTTCTTTTTTTTTTTTTTTTAAAGATTTCATTTATTTATTTGACAGAGATCACAAGTAGGCAGAGAGGCAGGCAGAGAGAGGAGGAAGCAGGCTCCCTACTGAACAGAGAGCCCGATGCAGGACTCGATCCCAGGACGCCGGGATCATGACCTGAGCCGAAGGCAGAGTCTAACCCACTGAGCCACCCAGGCGCCCCAATTACTGTGTGGCTTCTGCCTCCTGACTGGACCTTGAATTATATTCAGATAAGGCAGCTGGGAGGAGGTTATCAATGAACTCCAAGTAGAAGTGAAATAAACTCAATGGAAGCAGGCATGGAGAGAAATGATTTAATAGATGTTTAGAGGAAAAATATCTATTTAACTTGATGGTTGGTTTCTGGTTTGGATAACAATAGATTTTGATGCCGTTCTTAGAATTGAAGAACATGAATTTGGAAAGTAGGAGGAGAATATGATGAGCTAATTTTATACACATATTTGAAGCGTCCACGGATATCTTAGTGAATATGTTAGGTAGTGTCAAAATAAGTTATTACTGTAAAAAATAATTTAGTTTTGATTATAATTAAGAGAACCTATAGAACCTATGGATTATTATGCTAGTTAGGGTTGGGGGAAGAGGCACCTGAAGGAAAATAAACTTTGGCTCAAATACCTAAAGAATTTAAAGTGCTGGACCAGCTACTTATATCAATAACATCAGAAAGGCTGCATTAAAAGTATTTACCATTATACTTTTGTTATCACCACATGGAAAGATGCCCATGTGTGTGGAAACATGGTACGGCAAAGCTCTTTTTAGGCTTAAGTGAATATTCTTTTTTTTTTGAATATTCTTTTATGACTATAACTGTCATATGTGCCATAGCTGTTTTTCTCAAGGACAATTTGGTTAGTGGGGTGCCTAGGTGGCTCCGTGGGTTAAGGACAATTTGGTTAGCTTTGTGGGCACAGTTGAGATGCTAAGTGTATGAGAGAGAGCTTACTGGACAGAACACATCCCAGCTCATTTTCATGCAAAACTGTTCATGATGATAATGATGATGATGACGATAATTCTTTATAAAGTGAAATATGATGATGGTGGTGATAATTCCTTATAAAATGAAACATCTTTAATGAGTACTAAACTGGAGAGGATGTCAGGGCAACAGGAGTAAAGAGGGGCTATCCCAAACAAAATATGGTCTCTGTCTGGGGTCATAATATTTCCCCTTAGTCTATAGTTATGCTGAATGTACTAATTAAATATAAGGAACTCCCACCTAAAACTAATTCTGAAGTAGAAAGGCAATTATTTTATCTTGTCTCCTGCATTATTTGGAAACTTATTCTATTAGAGTTCAAAATACACATATTCAGGGCATGATCTTGGAAGAATATTTTCTGTTAAGCTGATACAATTGAGATACAAAGCTCAGAGAACTGAAAACAGCTTTCCTTAAAAAAGAACTACTGATAATAAATCACTGCTTTGCTACCTTTGATATGTGGTCTTCTCTCTCTCTCTCTTTTTTTCTTTAATCCTGAAAGGGATAATTTGAGTTTTAAATACAAGAGGTTGAAAGTAGCTTCAGGCTTTTTCAATTAAAAGTTTAAGTTTTCAACTTCTTTGCACTGGAAAAGACTAAATTTCTTCTTGGAATTGATTGACATGATGTTAAAATGGACCATGCTATTTCTTTGAAAACCAGGTACAATGGCCAGCCTTCATCAAAAGGTGTTTCCGCTGGAGGCCAGCTTCTCAGTTCAGTGACCTTTTGGAAGGTAAAGGACAATTTTAAAAGCATTTATACCTAGTTAACATTTTTTTGACACTCTATTAGATGTGACAATTTTCTTTTACATTAAATGGATAAAAAGAGAGAAATAGTCAACTTTTCCTGCTGTTTCCATAGTTTCAATTAGTTTCTTTCCCCTCAATTGCTCTATCAGATGGGCTAGATAAGATTTCACTATTTGGGGGATCATTTTAAGCCTCTTTTCCAGCAGTTTGTTATTTTTAAAGCTCCAATGATTCACCATAAAATGCATCTCCATCTGCAGGAAGCAATTCTTAAATTGCTTCACTCAACAAATCTGAAACTGCTAGGCTCACTATAGCACAGAAATAGAACTGGTTTGGAAGGGGATTACCTATTGGGTTCAGAAAACCTTCTTCTGAGACAGGTTATAGCATGGAACAGGTCTCTGAATACCAGAGGCAACTTTAAATTTTTTTTAGTAAGAATCATTTGAAGTTTTGTTTCATGGATTTCAACTGTTTCCTGGTTAAAAAACAACAACAACAACAACAACTATATTTCTTGGTAACTAACATTATCAGTTGTTGCGAACTCTCCAATCAGTTCAAACTGAATTAAAATTTTCTCTGCAACTTAAAATTGTATTTGAACGGATACATATTTAAATACCCTTTTCTCAGAATTTATTAAATCTTAACTTGAATTCAGTTCTTTTCTAGAAAATTTTTTACTTAAATTCAATGTAGTTAACAAATAGTTTATTATTAGTTTCAGAGGTAGAATTTAGTGATTCATCAGTTGCATATAACACCCAGTGCTTCTTACGTTAAGTGCCGTCCTTGATGCCCATCACCCAGTTACCTCATCCCCCCATGCACCTCCTCTCCAGCAGTCCTCAGCTTGTTTCCCATAGTTAGGTGTCTTGAATTCAGATCTTAATTCATTTAAAATTAATCTCTTTCCTTCTCCCTCCATGGCACATATATATAAAATACTAGACTTTAGCACAAGGAGTTATTACACAATAGAATTGAATTTTTGACAGGTTTTATTTACACTAACCTCTAAAATAGGGCAGAAAATCTTGATTAATCTTAGTTGTTTTAAATCTAATTAAAGTAAAATAGAAACCAACAATGCAGGTCAAAGGACAGAGAGTTGTTTGCCAGTTTAATCTTATGTAGGAAGCGACGGCTATCCTTGGGATTTAGTAAGGTTGAGTATTCTATAGGATTTTCAAACACAGGACACAATTTATCTTAATCCCACATCAGCATTTCCCTGAAACTAATTTAGCCTTTCACACTAGGAAGTAGAGGTACAGTAGACCTTTTAATTGAAAAACGCTGCAGTTACTTTCAACCTCTGATATTGAAAATCAAATTATTGATTTTGTTGTTCTGAAAAAGAACAAAAAAGAACTTGCTAATAGGAAGTTCTTCAGACTCATTTCTTATCAAAAGTATTGTTGGCGACTACCCCAATTCCTTCGGGAAACCTTTAGGTATGAAGGCATATGATAGTGCATAAGACAGAGTATTTAAAGGATACCTTGTTTAATTACAAAAGGTGTCACTCAAGTCTCCAATAAATAGCTTCGTACAAATATTTTGCAGAGATACCATTTGCCAAAAGCAACGTTTTTATACTGTGTCTAGTTTTGCACTAAAGTCTCTTGAAGGTGTTCCATAGTCTTCCTTCATGAGGGGCAAAGGGCCACTTTGGCATGACTCAACTAGCATCTTGAATCAAACCTTTCTTCCTTCCCCCCCCCCTTTTAAAAAAGATTTTATTTATTTATTTGACAGAGAGAGAGTACAAGCAGGGGGAGTGGCAGGGAGAGGGAGAAGCTGACTCCTGCTGAGCAGAGAGCCCAACTTGGAGCTCTATCCCTGGTCCCGGGGATCACGACTTGATCCAAAGACAGATGCTTAACTGACTGAGCCACCCAGGCGTCCCTCATTCATTTGTTTTCAATAAACATTTACTGGATTTCTCTGTGCCAAGCACTGCTAGGCACTGTAACACTGTGGTGAATAAAATAGATACAGTCCCACTTTGTATTAAATTTACAATCTGAATGGGGAGATAGGAATTAATTGGGTATAAAATGACAAATGATGTTAAGTGCTAAGAAAGAATATCACACGGTGCTACAGGAGATGAGAGCAGGGGGATTTTTGGGACAGTGGGCAGAGGTGAATTTTCAGTGGAATTAGTAATTAGACTGAAATATAAAAAATGAGAAATTGGGCTAAGTGAAGAGCCCGGAGTGTTTCAAACAGTGAGTAACGTGTATGAAGGCCAGGATATGAGAGAAAGCCTGACACATCTCAGGATTCAAAAACAACCATTATGCCTAGAGTTCAGAAAAAGGAGAGGATTTGAAGAACTAGGCACAGGCTATGATCATGCAAGGATGTCTCTGATTTTATATCAAAATATATTCAATATTTCAGTTATACATAACAGTGCGATTTTCTATGCTTGATCAAGGAAAACTGTAAAAAGAATTCCTACTATACATCATAACATAGTGTTCACCTTTCTTGGTTCAATAGCCTCATTTGGTCAGTAGTCAGTTATACTACTCCTTAGCTTTTAAAACGATGGCTTCTTACTACATTTGGAATAAAATCCAATTTTTTTCCTTCTTTTTTTTTTTTTTTTTTTTTTTATTTTTATGAGGGCCCACAGTGCTGGATGTGCTCTGGCCCTTGGTTTCCTGTCTCACTCGTCTCTTTCTACTTAATCACTATGCTCCTGCTTCACTTGCCCTTAATATAGCATGTCAGATACCTGGGCTCAACTGACTTCAGATGTGGCTATACTGTGCAGTTCCCAGGGAACTCAGGACTTAACAGACTCTACTTCTCACCATAAGAAGAGTATAAATCACTTTTGCCTTGGACGCAGGACCTCTCACAGGCCCCTTTCACCCCCGTGCACCATGGCCTAAAAGAGCAAGGTTAATGCCCCAGGGGACAACTTCAAAAAAGTGGTGGTCAGAACGCTTCTGCCTTTTACCCTTTGGGTGAATATTTTTTGCAGACCTTTTGTAGGCTTTTCAAGAGGTTCCTGAAGAATTGAGCCCTGCTCAACAGAGCAGTAACTTGATAATGTCCCCTTCCATCGATTTCCCCCTGGCTCTTTCTATCCCCAATCCTTTACTTGCTCTTTGGGATCACTTCCAAAAAATTGCTTGTACCTAAGCCTTTGGGACAACCTGTTTTTTGGGGTAACCTGAGCTTTGGTCCCGATCTTTGTTTTGCAAACCTTCTATATTTCCTCCCCATTTAAGCCCTTTGTACTCTGCCTAGAACCCTTCTTCCCTTTTGTATGATTTTTGCATGGCTGATGCCTTTTCATCATTAAGCTCTAGCTGACATGTTATTCCTGAAAGGAGCCTATTCTTGAAACTAATATTGCTGCCAGACTGTTCACCTCTATCATTACTCTTAGTATGTTTATTACAACTGATCACTTTTGAAATGTTCCTATTTATTTTCTTATAAATTTATTTGATTGCTCATTTACTGCCCACTACCTAGAATGTATGGGTCAGGAGAGTAGAATCTTAAGTATGCAACAGAGATTTGTATTCTCAGAGCCTAGAGAAGTGGCCGACATATAATGGTTACCCAATAAATGTGTGTTGAAGGAATTAGCAAAATAATTCCATGTGTTTACAGGGTGAGATAATAAAACATAGAATGTAATTTTTTTTTTTTAGAGGACATATACTGAAACAATCTCTTAGGTGCCCTTACTACTGAAGAGCTATATATAAAATTTCTTTAAGGTAAATGAAAAGAAGACAAAAATATCCTGAGTTTTTAAATGGAGCTCTCTTTACAGACAACTTTCCACTTATTTTTAGTTTTACTAATAAAATCCCCTGACTGGATATGATTACTTTTGTGGGTGAAAAAATGGAATGGACTGGGAGGTGGCAGAAGGGAGGAACATTCTTTGGTGTTGAAATACTTAATATCCTGAGCTGGGTTGTGGTTAAATGAGTGTATAATATCTTTAAATATATATATTAAAAACTCTTGACTTAGTTTTGTTCCTGGAAAGCAAAAATATAAACCAGTTTTGCAAGCATTTAGAATGCAAAAGCTTCTTTCATGTCAAGTTTGTTTTTTGGATAGTCCATCAAATTCTGGTTTTTGAAATTTTAGGTGGGTCAATAAAGAATACTTTGGACATATCTTCCATTTTTATTAAATTTGTATTTGCCTGTTCTCTCCATTTGGGAGACTCTCATGCTAAATTACATGGCTAAATTAGCACCAATTTAAGTGTAGTTTCTAAATGGAAATCTAATATCCTCCAGTATCTTAGTCACAAATTCTATGTTTTATAAATAGTAATTACGTTTTTTTTGATAGTGCAGTGATGAGTCACATATTCCACGAGGCACTGAAAGTCTGGAAGTAATTCAGGAGCATTTGGGTGCACCTCAGTTGCTGGACAAGTAGGCTGCTGCTTTTGTAGTATGGGCTGAGAGGTTGGAAGTTCTCCAATCCAAAAATATCTGCACATTGTCTTGTGGCTGCTCCTTAAAAACTATTTTCAGGGCTCTGTTCTTTTTAGATAGAGAATTAAAGATTCTTCTCATACCTTAGGTACTACCTCAATGCCACCTTCTCAATGATGCCCATGGCCAGAACTAATTGCTTTTATTTTTTATATTTATTTATTTATTTTTATAATTTTTAAAAAGGTTTTATTTAGTTGACATAGAGATAGATAGTACAAGTAGGCAGGGGCAGCAGGCAGAGGGAGAGGGAGAAGCAGGCTCTCTGCTGAGCCAGGAGCCCAATGTGGGGCTCAATCCCAGGACCCTGGGATCATGACCTGAGCCGAAGGCAGCTGCTTAACCAACTGAGCCTCCCAGGAGCCCCTAATTTCTTTTATTTTTGACACACTGATGACATTCACTTACCCATTCAGACATTCAGTAATATTTATGAAATCCTGGCATGATTCAGGCATAGAGCGGGCTTGAGGACAGACAAATAAGACATGACTACCTCTTAGTAAGGTTTTAGTTTAGATTAGTAGTTCTTAGAATTAGTTTCTCATTAGAATTGCTATAGGAAAATGCAGATTTTTCAAAAATACAGATCCGCAAGCATGGGAAATAGGCATGTATATTTTTACAAGTTTCTAGATGATTGTGATACACATTTCTGGTGACCTGGTTTCCATTCTTCTACAATAGTTCCACTACAAGAACTTGACCCACTTTGGGAATAAAAAGAGTCTTTATAGTGAACTGAATCTCTCCAACTTATTTTAGATGTAAGCATTGGTTATGATTGTACTGCCTGGAGGGAATATTCTTCTTCCAAAGTGAATGGTGGGTACTGATTGAGATATCAAATATTTGTTGAACACAAAATGAATGGCTGACAATCTTTTCAAACTGAGCTGTCTTCAGATGAAACATCTCTCATATGGCATGGCTTCAAGACCTATAGAACTTAAAAGTTGGTATCTGAGATTCCTAGTTTCTAGGGTGAAAAAAAAAAAGGAAACTTGATGCTCAATGCTTTTGTCATGCCTTCATTTAAAAGTGTCTAAATAATTTACACATTTTTTATTGTGCAAAACAAAACAACTTTATTTTTAATGGCATGGATCACAAAAAGATCATCTTAAACCTTTCATTTCAAGGAGCATTGAGTTTTCTTTGGAGTACATTTTACAGGATTAAGACTTGACTTATTTTAAGTTTGTATTTTAAGATACCCTGTTTACAAAACAAGACCTAGTCTCCATTTTCTAGGTTAGATAATATGAAATCAAGTAACAGTTGGAAATGGCATAGTCTGTATAGACTAAGGACAAAGAGAAAAGAGAATGCATACACATGATTGCATACTGAAAAAATTTTGATGCTATTATTTAGATCACTGTGTTAAATAGTTGGAAGATTCCAGGAATAATAATATTATGCAAGTTGCAACATATCACATTTTCAAAATGATGAACTTTTAGGAATTTGGTAATGAGGTGATAATGAGATGATGAGGTGTGAAAGAAGTTAGTTTCTGCTTTGCATTTTTTTTAGTCCATTATCTTTATTGCTGTCTTATAACACTTCAATCTATATACTGACCTTTTATTCTGACTGCTACCTTAACTGTGACTATCACACATTTTTGGGAAGTGACTATAAATTATGAAAGGTTGAAAGTGTCCCCCAAAGTGTTAAATCAAATGCTATAAAATTGAGTGTTGACATTTTTCAAAAGTGCAAAAAGTGCAAGAACAAGAGTTTCAGGGTGTTGAATATCACCATGAAGGAAAGTGTACCTGGGAAAATTAAATCTGAGTAGAGAGGAGAGGCAACTTTTATATTTGGAATAAAAGGTTATTTTCTTTCTTTTCTTTTCTTTTCTTTTTTTTTTGCTAATAGAATATAATTAAGAACCTAATTGCTTTATTCTTCTTCAGATCTGACATTGGGAGTGCAGGGAGGTCAGGACACTGTGGCTCTTTTAATACAATAAAATGCAACCTGTTGACCTGGAAACAAAGTGATAGAACAAGGGTCTCCCAGGGATACAACACCTGCAGGCATAAGGACCAATTAGATATTAATTTAAGCTCAAAATATATAAACACACCACCTTGTTCTCAGAAATATTAATATAGTTTTATTTCTTTATGTTGAGCATTTGTTATAATAAGAATATATCCAGACTATTAAGTGGCCCCAACTGAGAGGACCTCTTTAATTAGAAGGGAAATAAAAGGTGTTTGTGTTGGCTTAGGGTGAATAGGGTGTTGAGCATAAATATTTGAAGATATGTCCTATTTAAATTTAAATAATATTTCTGGGGCGCCTGGGTGGCTCAGTGAGTTAAGCCGCTGCCTTCGGCTCAGGTCATGATCTCAGGGTCCTGGGATCGAGTCCCGTATCGGGCTCTCTGCTCAGCGGGAAGCCTGTTTCCCTCTCTCTTTCTCTGCCTGCCTCTCTGTCTACTGTGATCTCTCTCCATCAAATAAATAAATAAAAATCTTTAAAAAAAATAAAAATATAAAAAAAAATAAATTTAAATAACATTTCTTCCCACAATCTCAATCATTTTATTTATTTTTTTAGTTGTTAATCAAATTAACTAAAAGTGATACAGAGCAGGGTGCCTGGGTGGCCTAGTTGGTTAAACGTCTGCCTTTGGATCAGGTTGTGATCCCAGGGTCCTGGGATGGAGCCCCACCTTGTGCTCTCTGCTCAGCAGGGAGCCTGCTTCTTTGTCTCCCTCTGCCTGCTGCTCCCCCTGATTGTGCTCTCTCTGTCAAATAAATTTAAAAAGTCTTTAAAAAAATAAAAGTGTTATGGAGCTACTATAATATGAATTGTATTGTAGTATTTTTTTGAAGATTTTATTTATTTGAGAGAAGGAGAGAGAGAGGGAGAGAGAGAGAACAAGCAGAGGAGTAGAGTAATCTTTTGTTCTTTTCAAGCTCAGTGGGTGTTGCTTTGTTCTGCCTAAGTGTGTATGCAGGGGGCCCTGGACATGTTCCTGGCCTCCAGTATTTTAGATTTCATGGGGGGAGCTGCAGCACAAGAGGGATTTTTGTAGGTCAACTGCCCTGTGTTGGGGTAGGGGGAGAGGTACTTGCTAGCCATGAAAGATGGATACACACTACTGGAGCTGATATAGCTGTACCTCTTCTATAGCAAAGAGTAAAGAAAACGTAAGTACAGAATTGTTTCCTCCAGTATTTAACTCTTGAGTTTTCCTTGGCGATGCCAATACCAAGATGTAATAGGTAGAAGTGTTTGGAGATCTCCCTTGGGACTGGCAGCCAGGGCACCATGTTCTTCTCCCCTAGGACTGATACTTGGTGTGTGGTATTTTACGCTACACCTTCCATGAACTTGGGCTAAATGTTTTTATTACTCCAAAGCACTTTGTGGGCACTTTTATTATTATTATTATTAGTTAATTATAATAATAATAATATATTGATAATATAAATAATAATTAATTAATTAAAATAATTAATTATTAGTTGATAGTATTAATATTATTAATATTATATATTATTAATATATTATTATTATTAGTAGTATTTACCACCTTGGACATGTATCCGTCTGTCCAACTATACTATAAATTACTTGGAAGATCAGTACACTGGACTAGAACAGCGCCCTCAATAATTCCTTCAAGTGTTCTCACAGTTTTCATGACTTCATCCATCTTCTACTTGATTACAAATCCCAAATCTGTACATTCATTCTAGATTTTTTATATGAGTACCAAGGTTTTCTTAGCAGTTTACCTTCCAAGCAGTTCTTCTCTCATTGTATGTGTCACAGTGCATTGGCTCATTTATTTTTTTTTATAGCTCAGGACCCTCAATGTCAAGTCTTCCTTAAATCATTTAGTACCCAATTCTTATGTACTAGATACATGCGATCTAATGTACTAAATACCTGCACAATCTGGGGAGATTATGTCTTGGATTATCTGGGTAGACCCAAAATGTAATTACAAGCATCCTTATAAGAGCAAGTCAGGCGGAAGGGTTACTCAGACAGAAGAGGAGAAGGCAATGTGACCACGGAGGTAGAGACTGGAGTGATATAGCCACAACCAAGGAATGTTGTAGCCACCAGAAGCTGAGAGAGTCAGGAAACAGATTTTCCCCTATAGCTTTCAGAGGGAGCATAACTATGAGCTACCCTTGAATTCAGCTTAGTGATATCAATTTTGGATTTCTAGCCTCCAGAACTCTGAGAGAATAAATTTCTGTGTTTTAAGTCACAAAGTTCATGATGATTTATGGTAGCCATAGGAAACTAAATACAAAGTTCTACTATGTTTCTGTTCTGGGTCATATGGTGTAGGTAAAAAACCCAAATGGGACACTGGCCTTGACCTTGGAAAGTAGAAGTAGGGTTTGTATGATAGATTGGTTTTGGCATGAGGGCTATGTGCCAAAGTAAGCTTTCATTTCCCAGTGACCAGTGAGCAGCCAATGGATTTAAGTGAGAACAGCACCATCACCTTTGTTTCTGAAGGAGATGGAGAGTATGGAATTGAGGATACTAATGACATCATTGCTCTGTAAGTTTAATAAGGGTTTGAACTGAAACAGTGGCCACAGCACCAGGGTGGGGGAGAGATTTTAATTTAAGAGACTTTTCTGAAGTGGAATTGAATAATTATGTCTCTTTAAGTTTAATAAGGGTTTGAACTGAAACAGTAGCCACAGCACCAGGGTGGGGGAGAGATTTTAATTTAAGAGACTTTTCTGAAGTGGAATTGAATAATTATGTCATTCTGAGCCATGTTACCCTTCTGGGCTCAACATTTTGTCCCTAATAATTCTTTCCATTAGATTTTTGGCCTTTTGCTAAAACACCTTATGTAAATCATAGCAGTTCTGAAAAATGATTTGAGTATTAATTTGAAAATGTTTTTATTGGAGATACTAATCTTTTAAAATGTGGTTTTAAACAATCTTTCCCTGTATTCTTGATAGGTTTTTTTTTTTTTTAAAGTGGGAACCTTTGGAAAATGAATCAACACAGAAATTTATACCATATATAACTTCCATCTAGTAAAGATTATTTTTATCATGATTTAATTTTAGGTGATCTCAAAAATCACTTGAATGATGAATCAAATTATTATAAATGGATATAACTATCTTTTTGAGTGTTAAATCCCAGAGAAATATACAAGATAAAATAAATAGCATCCTAACTATGCATCGAGAGAACCATTTTGCTAATAATCAAACAGACTAGTCAGATTAGGAAGAGATGAGTTTTTAATACATCATTCTGAAAAATAAACGCAATTATTATTTAAATGAAGTACTAAACATGGAGTCACTACCAGGCTGCTCTAAAGTAGTAATAATTACTTTATTAAAGGTTAATAAATGTCAAGTAGGGGCGCCTGGATGGCTCAGTGGGTTAAAGCCTCTGCCTTCGGCTCGGGTCATGATCCCAGGGTCCTGGGATCGAGCCCCACATGGGGCTCTCTGTTCAGCGGGGAGCCTGCTTCCTCCTCTCTCTCTCTCTGCCTGCCTCTCTGCCTATTTGTGATCTGTCAAATAAATAAATAAAATCTTTGGAAAAAAAAATAAATGTCAAGTAAAAGCAGTTATGACCTGCTAAAGGTTAAGCTGAAAAGAGCTAAAATGAAAAAAAAGGAAGTGCTGATTATTACATTTATTGACTGACACTGACACTCAGAGAATAAACAATTCTGGAATGATTAAATGATAATTAAATCTCAAACAAGCCTCCTTAACCTCTAAACATGAAGATAATTTAAGGGCCCTACCAGACTCATGTTGCTTACTAATGTATTTCTCTCTCCTCTTCATTCTGAGGATCAGCAAAATCAGTGGCTAGTTTTGTTTCTAAGTATCTTCATAACACAGGTTGAGTTAGTGGAGAAGATAGCCACAAATAGCTTTCCATAGCACGGGGTGGGCAGGGCCCCAAATGTCAGTCTCCCCAAATTCCAAGAGAGGTACTGTATCACATTGGGAGTGACACTAAACACTCTACTGAGGACATAAGAACTTTCTGATTATGAACCTTCCTTCTTCTCTTGCCTTCCCTCTTACCACTCCCTTAGAATTATATGCTCCAGCTACTAAACTACTTGCAGTTCCCTCAAATACTCCACGCTTTTGCCTATACCCAGAACAGCTCGTCCCTTCTTCAAATGCTAGACTAATTTCTATTCATGTTTCAGGATCTATTTATGTTTCATGTCATCTCTTTCGGGAAGCACTCTCTGATCCCTTCATGTGGGATGCCTTTTTCATAGCATTGACTACAGTACACTTACATTTTAGGTTTACTCTTTCTTCTCCTTTGCTCAGTTGTAAGGTCCTTTAGGACACAGAGGCTAACTCATACACTCCATATATTCAGTATTTAATAGAGTGTTTGACCCATAGCAGGTGCTCAATGAATGCCTGGTGAATAAATAAATGGATTTTTTTTTAACAAAGAGAAAATATTTGGTGACTGAAGGCTAGAGGGGGGTAGGCTTTTTGTTAATTTTGGCTGAAACCTAAATTTTATATAGCCTTTTCAGAGAGATGGCATCCATTTATTCATTCATTTTCATTTGATATTAGCCTTTTTTCCCATTAGTGCAATCATCAGAAAATAATCATATGTAGCTATAAAGTTTGCTTTGCATCCTCCTATGAAATCAGATTTATTTAGTTTTTATGGCAGTTACTCCCTTCTAGAATGGCTATTTTATTTATTTATTTATTTTAAAGATTTCTTTGACAAAGAGAGAGAGAGAGTGACAAGCAGGGGGAGTAGGAGAGGGAGAAGCAAGCTCCCTATTGAGCAGGGAACCTGATGTGGGGGCTCGATCCCAGGATCCTGGCAGACGCTTAACCAACTGAGCCACCCAGGTACCCCTAGAATGGCTATTTTAAAAAGTCATAATGTTTTTAATGACACTGAAGAGCCCGCAGGGGTCATTCATGTTTCTTTTTTCTTTTTATTTATTTTTTCTTAGCACAGAATAACAACATTAACCAATGTATCAGTCTTCACTAGATATAAATGTTTAGTGTATTAAAATATACATACTTTTTGGTGGTGCCCTGCTGAGGAATGCTCTTGCTTTGTAATGAGCTTTATTATCTATCAGAAAATGTATAATGGAAGGTGGTCCTTGAGAAATCAAATTACACTTAATTTCTCTTAATAATGAACAAGAAAACTTTTGGTACAGCACATAGCTTTCTCATATGTTCAGATCTCAAATAGGTCCTAAGGGTTGAGGCTGTGCACATGTACATAGAGACCAGAGAGGTCCCAAGTCATCCACCTACCCTTGGCTGACAGAACCTGCATGCAGGTGCAGAGAATCTGTGAGAGAACCTGGTGGAAAGTTGAAAGCCTGGGAAGAGTTGAAAATGATCTAAAGATTTAATATTTTCTGCAGTTCACACACAGATCCATCAGCAGAAAATGGAAGCCTTACTGGCTTGACGTGTGGAACAACATCTGAGCAATCTTTCACTGAATACCAAACTATACAAATACATGGGTGATCTCTAGGAAAGCAAGCTTAAAAATAAAAGCAAGGAAAATAATACCTGAACAGAGATATCAGTGGCTGCACATTTTGGTGGAGACATGCTACGTAAATTTAGTCTAAGCAAGTTTACTAAACAGAGAAAACGAAACAACATCCCCCAGGAGAAAAATAGAATCCAGAGTTGTCATAATATACTACTCAAAAGGCCAGTATTTAGGGCATCTGGGTGGCTCAGTCAGTTGAGCTTCCTACTCTTGATTTTGGCTCAGGTCATCATCTTGGGGTCATGGGACTCAGCCCTGAGTGGGGCTCTGTGTTCATGTGGGAGCTTTCTCTCTCTCCTTCTCTTTTGCCCCTCCCCTCCCACATGTACTCTCTCTCTCTCAAATAAACAAACAAATAAATAAATAAATTTTAAAAAACAATTTTATTTTTTAAATTTCTTTTCAGTGTTCCAGAATTCATTGTTCATGCACCACACCCAGTGCTCCATGCAATACGTGCCCTCCATAATACCCACCACCAGGCTCACCCAACCTCCCACCCCCCACCCCTCCAAAACCCTCAGATTGTTTTTCAGAGTCCACAGTCTCTCATGGTTCTTCTCCTCCTCCAATTTCCCCCAACACCCTTCTCCTCTCCTTCTCCCTATGTCTTCCATGTTATTCCTTATGCTCCACAAATAAGAGAATCCATATGATAATTGACTCTCTCTGCTTGACTTATTTCACTCAGCATAATCTAATAAATAGATTTTTTAAAAGATAAAAGGCCAGTGTTTAAAAACAAAATGCAGCAAAACTATGAGACATTCAAAGAAATAAGAAAGTGGATGTGTATTTAGGGAGAAAAGTAGTGAATAGAAACTCTCTTGAGTGTCCTCAGATGGTGGATTTAGTATACAACAAATTATTTATTTATTTATTCAAAAAGATTTGTTTATTTATTTGAAAGAGAGAGAGGGAGAGAGAATGAGAATGAGAGCAGGGGGATGGGGAGAGAGAGAGGGAAAGAAGCAGACTCTTTGCTAAGTGGGGAGCCCAATGTGAAGCTTGGGGCTCGATCTCATGAACCTGAGATCATGACCTAAGCTGAAACCAAAAGTCAGATGCTTAACCGACTGAGCCACTCAGGTGCCCCTAGCATACAAAGAGTTAAAAGCATATATTTTTTATTTATATATTATAATATATAAATACATATATTTATATATTATAAATATATTTAAAGAACTGAAGGAGGCTATATTCAAAGAATTAAGGGAAAGTAGATGACAATCATTCAGTGAGTAGAAAATCCAATAAAGAGAAGGAAATTATTTTATTTTTTTAAAGATTTTTATTTATTTGAGAGAGAGAAACACAGAGTGCATGAGAGCACATGAGTTGGGGGAGGGGCACAGGGAGAGGGAGAAGCAGACTCCCCACCAAGCAGGGAGCTGGATGCAGGGCTTGATCCGAGGACCCTGAGATCATGACCTGAGCTGAAGG
Source organism: Mellivora capensis (assembly GCA_004024625.1). NCBI lineage: Eukaryota > Metazoa > Chordata > Mammalia > Carnivora > Mustelidae > Mellivora > Mellivora capensis. Next base: position 60,867 of record PISX010005402.1, on the reverse strand, counting down.
TAGACACTTAATCAGATGAGTCATCCAGGTGCCCCAAAGAGGTAGAAATTTTTGAAAAATGGAGAATCAAATGAATATTCTGTAACTGAAACATACAATGACTAAAGTGAAAAATTTACTAGAGGGGCTCAACAGAAAACTGGAGATGCCAGAAGAAAGAATCATTGATTTGAAGAGAAATAAATAGAAATTGTCAAAACAGAAGAACAGGGAAACATGACTGAAGTAAAATGAACAGTCTCAGAGATATGTGGGACAATATAAAACATAGAGATATATGTGTATAGAGTCCTAAAAGGATAACACATGGAGAATGGGGCAAAGATATATTCAAAAGGAAAAATGCCTAAAAACTTCTCAAATTTTTGAAAAACATTAATTTATAAATCCAAGAAGCTCAATGAATATAAAGTAGGATAAATACAAAATTAACCACATCTAGATACATAATAGTCAAACTTTTGAAAAGCCCAAGAGAAAACCTGGAAAGTAGCAAGAGAAAAACAACTCATCAGATGCAGGGAAAAAACAATATGAGAGTTAGCTGACTTCTCATCAGAGATGAGGTCAGAAGGCACTGGAAGAAGATAACCTGCTGGTAACCTACTAAATGACCTCCTGGGATATTGACAAATTTGGATTGAACTGGGGAGCTAACTGAATAGTCAGGCAAAAACATGAGAATCTCTCTTCTGTAGTTCTTGTGGAAGGAACTGAGAACAGCCTGCCGTGAGGCTATGGAAGCTTAACCTTCAAGTCCCCACAGTTGCGTAGGCCCCTCCCAGAGAAGCCACAGGTATTTCATATTTGTATTTCTGACTTGTTTCCCTTAGAAACCTTCCCAAGTTACAAAGGCTTCAGGGCTCTACAAAACATAGACTTACCACTGGAAGGAAAACTTGGGTCTATTACTGGAAAGAAACACAATTTTATATGGGTCAAATCAGACAAACTAGAAAGCCCTCTTTTGCATACGTGGTAAAATACACATAACAAAATTTGTCAATTTTAACATCTACAATGCAATGACATATGGTATATTAACAATGTTGTGTGACCATCACCACTATCTGGTTCTAGAATATTTTTATCATCTCAGTGGGAAATACTATACTTGTTAGAGCAGTCACTCCCCATTCTCCCATTTCTCTTGCCCTTGGCAACCACTAATCTATTTTCTCTCTCTCTCTCTTTTTTTTTTTTTAATTTCTTTTCAGTGTAACAGAATTCATTGTTTTTGCACCACACCCAGTGCTCCATGCAATGCGTGCCCTCCATAATACCCACCACCTGGCTCCCCCAACCTCTATTTTCTCTTTCAATGGAATTGCCTAGTCTGGATATTTCATAAAAATGGAATCATACAGTATGTGGCAGTTTTGTGTCTGTGTCTGACTTCTTTCACTTAGCATAATGTTTTCAAGTTTTATTTATGTTGTAGCATGTATCAATATTTCATTCCTTTTCATATGGAAAGGCCTTTTAAATAAAGGAGTTTTAGAAAGGATGTAGCCAACTGAATAAGAGAATTCTAAGGGTAAAATTTGGAAGAAAGAATCAGATAGTATGGGCAGAACTTTCATAGTATTATACTGCATTCAATTCTCTAAGCCAGTGAACTAGAATGTACCTGTCTTTCCTAGTCTTTATACTGATTTCAGTCAAATGATCTTGTCTAACTCTTAAGCTTTTTTCCAACTCATACATTCTGCTCAGAAATAATTCTTGTGGTGGTTACCTGTCCTTCCCCTCACCCCTTTGCCTCATACCCAAGTACTGCCTTTCTCATCTGGGTCAGCATCCAAACTCCCCACCAAAGTTCCAGAGGAAAAAAAATATTTCCCCCTGATTTTGGTGAGAACACTTGAAAATAACATGTCTTTTGTTAAATTCCTGAAGCTAAATTCCCAAATGTTTGCTTTTGTACTTAAAAAGCTATGCATGTATGCTTCCTACAAGTGAAAAATAACAGCCAGTTTCACTAATGTTACCATTATGCTGTCAATCTCTAATTTGCTATAAAGTATTGGGAGACATTTTGAGTAAGACAGATTCTACATAAACAAACTCATATCCAATTTTTCTTTATTATGAAGCATAATTTCATAGCTATAAAATACTATGCAGTTTTCAGTAATTTATTTAGCATTTTGTTGACTCTTCTTTAGTTTACTATACTGTAAAGGTTGAAAGACCTTTTATATTTTGTCTGAGGTGCCTTACACAAAATACTGCACCTACTATGCAAATAATGTCTGCAAAAGATGTCTGCTGCATTTCTAGTAGGACAGTCTATTAGTGCTTCGTTTGATGTTTTTCACACTTTGCTTATCTCTGCCCACAACTATGTCCATTCTCAATGAGATATTAGTATAATCTTCATGTTTATTCAAACCACAACATCTCCAAAAACATGTCTTTTAGAACTTTGGATACATATCATGGCCTATTTTAGTGTTCTTAGAACTTTAGTCTTCTGTATTGGAAACTTACTGAATGCTTTTGAAAAGCTTTCTGTTCTTGTGTCACATTTTAACATTATGTAATTTTATAACATTTCACTTATACCTAGCTTTGAAATTCTCCTGTCTTGCTTGGTAACACAGATATGATAATAAAATCAGCCTTCATCTGCTAGTTCATGCATTCTCAACAGGGCAATATTGTTCCCAAGGAAGTGAAAAATTGTTTCTCAGGGGCAGCAAAAAAATCTTAACCTTTTTATGAATAAATCACAGATATGTATACACTACACAAACAGATATCCATGGTACCGAAATTTCATAGATAGGGCAATTAGGAAAAAAATGTCTAAAAAAGGATTTTTAGGGGGACAATAATGAAAACAGTGGGCTAAGAAATACTGGTCCAGGTCTCTCAAGTTCAATAGTGTGTTGGTATTCACTACCTCATCCAGCAAGAAAGCTGAGGTCACAATGCATGTACACGGCAGACCCATGCCTGCACCCAGGGTGCTCTCTTCGTATTTGTCCTCCTTGGTGACATGGTGACTTGGACTGGGGCTTGATGGGCTCTTGCAAGGGAGAAATACCTTCCTTGCTACTTTTTCTTTTAGGACTGTTTCATACATTGACTGAATGTTTAGCTCTCAAACTTAAGGAATTTATTCATAGTTCCACTTCCACTTTATTCATTATTCCACTTTTTGTCTAGTATGTGTGAAACCTATACCACTCCCTTGTCCTAAATGGGCCAAATATTCCTTTAGATTTTCCCTGGCCATGGATAAAGAAAAGTGTAGAAATGGGGCTGAGGCAGGTAGGGAATTGTTTCTAGTTCTCATGATCCAAATCACTTTGCATCTACACGAATAAGGATTCCTGAAGGTTTGAGGTATTCAACTTTTTGTCTGCTTTTCATCTTTCTTACCCTCAGGGTCTACTAAGTCAGCTTCTGATTTTAGTAACATGATTCTAAGAACCCATAGGTACTGCTCTTTCTTTGTATTCCTCTTTATAATACTCCAATTATTTCTAAGCATCGCCTCTTAAAGTAACTTAGATACATTAATGCCAAAACATTCATTAAAAAAAAAATCATTATTTTAAACCTAAATTGTAGTAGTATCAGGGCTGAGCTCACTCCTCAACTAAAGGAAGAAAAGAAGCAGGAAATGATATTTCTTGGAATTAAAGAACATTTCTATTTTACATAATTTGCTAGCAAACAAAAGAGTATCCTAGGGGCCTGGTGGGATCACTGAAGGCCTTTTCTTTCCTTCCTTCCTTCCTTTCTTTTTTGGAAGAGGTAGGAGAATAAGATGTGAACATGTGGTTGGTTATTGGCTGTGATTATAGTGTAAAATGTGAGGTAGAACATGGAGGAAATGAGGCTGGAAAGGTCTGTGCGATCAGATCATAAAGAGGATGCATACGGGGAGATGAGAAATAGGGGTTTTATCTATAGGTGAGTGGTTCTTAAAATACTCTCTCTGTATCCTTCTAGTTTCTGTGGAAATCCTTCAGATAACACCACACAGGGCAGGAAGGAGTTGCCGAGTAGATGAGGCTCTAACTCATTTCATCAGAGGAGTTCAGCTCCTGCCTGGGTTTTTCCATCTATGTTGTTTGCCTATCTATCTATCTATCTATCTGTCATCATCGTTATTATCTTTGATTTACTGAGCTTCTATATAAGATATCTTTGAAGAAGAAATCTACTGACATACATTCCCAGTGGATCATCTGGTTAATCTGTTCAGCAGGAAACTGGATACGGTAGTACCCTAGTTCTAGTGGCATGCTGCAGTTGGCTCATACCAACTTGCCAGAGCCAACTGTTAAGTTTCAGGAATTTGGGGAGCTGGTTGACATCAGTTTGGCAGCTTAAAATTGATATGAAGCTTTAATTCATGAAGCTTCAGTTCGTGCTTGGGGTCTTAAACCAGTGAAATCAGTGAACGCTACACATCAGACTGCAGCTCCCTCCCCTCATCCTTGCAAAGAGCTGGTTTTGAAATGTTTACTAGCACACCGCTGCCAGTTCTAAAACTTCAGTGCACATTAGAATTATCTGGGGAGATGTAAAAATTCAAGTGCCTGGGCACCACCTCCAGAAATTTCAATTAAACTGGTAAAGGATGTTATATGGGCATCAGGACAATTACAATATCCCCAGGAAGAACCCCAGGGAATACCACTGTTAAAGAGGTGGATTGAAGGTGGGGGGGTTCTTACAAAGACTGAGAAATGGGAGAAATAGAATAAAAGACGACTACAGAAATCAATGAGTTAGAAAGTTTCCAGCTCCACAAGTTAGAATTAGACAATGGCAAGAATATTTTGCACCCTATAAAAACTTTTTCATTGTGAAGACTTTCTCAAATAGAGTGGGTCACTTTCAGGGGAAATGTGGAAGCTGGATAGCTAAATGTCAGTGTTGTTGAAAGCTGCCTTCACTGAAGGGGAGATTGGGACTGATAAATAATCGTTAAGACTAGAGGGATGCAAAAATTTAATGACTATCCAATCAGGTATATGAAATTCTGATTTAATTTATGACAGAATCCAGTGTACAAAATGATCTTGCCAAAAAAAGTAATGGAGAAAGAATAACTATTGAAAACTTTAGGATGCATGCTCTGACTCCTTATAAGTAAATACTGCCCAAATGGCCATGAGTAGCCTTTTTCTTTGGTTCAATGCAGTAACACTAGTGTCTTAGGGTCAGTTTTATTATCATTGTTACTTTGTTTTTAATTGTGCTTATCATATAGAAGAAGCTTCACCTCAATATCAAGACTAAAACTCTTTTAAAACATACTGATATTTAGATGGTTATAAACGGCAATTAATTATTTTAAAATCTTTCAGGGATAATATCCATTTCAAGTATGTTCAATACACTTCCCAAAACAAGAAAATGAGATAGTTAAAATACTTATATGTTAAGAATATTTAAAGAACTTTCCTGCTACTATTTTCTACATTTACTTGATTTATTGGTTTAAAGTTACGGCAGAATTATTTTAGATTGCAGTTGGTCATTACTCAGCATTAATTGAAGTGAAAAAATAAATCAAAGCTATTTCTTAGGATGATTTCTACTCAAGACAGGTTATTTGATTCTGGCTTCCCAAAATAATATGTTATAGGAGTGAGAGAGGAATGCAAACACATTTGGCTTGAACTTGGCTTGTTCACAGATTATGATATTGCTTAGCAAAGCAAAAAATTCTGAAATCTAGGCTGAAGTCGTTGGTTTAAAAAAAAAAGTCCTAATGTAAATGCATCTGCACACATTTCAATTGCAGTCACTTTTCCCACAAATCAGTTTTATCAGCTCCATTAGCAGTCGAAGCCGATAAAAATCTGAAGCTGACTTCCTGCTGCTTAGTCTCCTAAGTGTCAGAAATAATATATTCTGTGTTCCAAACATCCCAGAGGTATACGTGTCTGTACGTAATGCTGCTATAACTTATTCTCCAGGATAAACAACTGTCCTTATGCTCATTAAAAATTGTTTTTAAAAATAGGAAGTTGAGTAAAAACAAACTAATAAGTGAACAGCCTAACACAGAGGAACGGCCCAAACCAGTTCTGTATTCACAACACCCACTGACATCCTTGGCTTTTATTCACACTATTTCCAATTCATTTATTTGTGTACTTGGTCTTTTACATGATAATTGAGAACCCTCGAGTAGTGAGACTAAACATTATCAAAACTTCGGACAATATGACCCTGAATTATTCCTTGCTAGTTATTATGATTATTTTATTTCTTTCTTCATCTAAGGATATAGGCTGGCATAGAATCAAATTTTTTAGGTTGACTAAAAATATTATTTTTTCTTTGAAAAATTTGTATTATTCATTGCACTAATTGGAGATACCATGTTTTCTGTAGCTGCTTAGAAAAACACAAACCAAAGAGAGCGTACTTGGCCAACTATGTTCTTCCCTTATCTCATATTTAACAAGTATTTATTGAGCATCTACTGTGTGCTGAGTGGGTGCAGAGATGAATGAAACATATACACTTCCTTTAGGAGCTAACAGTTTAACGGAGACGGTAGATATAAACTAATAATTATGATCAGCACTATCATAAAGATGTTCAGAAAGCCCAAGATTGATTGATTGGTTGACTTATTGATTGCCTGTACTATTAATGCAGGTTCAAAAGCCCTAGAGCATGGTTTGTCTCTTGGGATTTGGACAGTTTTAGAGTTGAAGGGAGGAAGATGAAGAGAGGGAGACAGAATGAGCGAGAACACCAGATTCAGCCTTGCTTTCCCTGTTATCACTTTAACCTCTACCTCAACACCTTAATAGTGAAGCATCTGAGTCTCTCCATGTTGTTAGAATTTTTAACTGGCTGGTCTCAGGGCATCATGTAGCATTCTAAGATTCTATGTCAGGGCTGTCCAATATAAATATAATCTGAGCCACATATGAAGTTTAAAAATTTCCAGAACCCATATTATAAAAAATAAAAAGAAACAGTTTAAATTAATTTTAAGAATATATTTGATTCAATTCAATATATCCAGACCATATCACTTCAAAATATAATCAAAATAAAAAAAAAGGTATTTTACTTTAAAAAAGATCCAGTGTGTTTCCAACTTATACCACAGCTCAACTCAGATTAGCCACGTTTCAAGTGCTCAGTATCTGCATGAGGCTGGTGGTTACTGTGTCGGACAGCACAGTTCTAGGTATTTAGGGCTCCCCTTTATCTACTTAATCCTGTGTGTGTCTAAGAATCTTGACAACTTATCAGACAGCTTTTCTCAGGCTGACCCAGGGAAAGTCATTTTTTAATATCCCCTCAGGGGAACCATAAAACTCCTCTGTGGGAGTTATATAGATGGCTCAGTTGGTTTAGTTCTAAATTCTTGCAAAACTGGAAAGTTTTCATATTTCTTTTTCCAAACCATAAGATTGCTCCAGGGACTTGGATGTGAGGGAAGGAGGAAAACTGACATATGAACTATTCGTTATATATATACACGTAATACTTATAATGTGTGTGTGTACACACACACACACACACACACATAATATATATAATGAATAATATATATTTTACATGTAATACATATAATGAATAAATATAACATATATAAGGAATATACGTAGATACTGCTTTTGGTATCTACCTATCTCTTCACTAAGATGTAATCTTATACAATAAAATGTACTCATTTAAGAAGTATAAGTCAATAGTTTTTAGTATAGTCTCAGAGCTGTGCAACCATAATGGTAATCTAACTTTAGAACATTTTCACAACCTCAAATAGTTAACTCCATGACAATTTAGTATTCACTATTGATTCTCTCCCTATCCCCTAGTCCTAGGCAACCACTAACCTATTTTCTCTATTGTTCTGCCCAATTTTGAGAATTATGCATACTAATGCTATGGATATTCACGTGTGAGTTTTTGTGTGAACACACATTTTCATTTCTTTCCGACAAAAAGTTAGTAGTAGAAGCTGTTCTCCACAGTAGCTGCACCATTCTACATCCCCACCAGCACCATGTGAGGCCTACACTCTGCATGCTTGCCAGTAGTTGTTACCGTCTGTGGTTTTGACAATGGCTATCCCAGTGGGTGTGAAGTGGTATCTCATTGTGGTTTGGGTCTGCATTTCCTTTATGCTGATGATGCTTACCATTTTTCATGTGATTATTGTTCATTTTGGTATTTTTGGAGAAATGTCTGTTCAAATTCCTTGGCCATTTTTAATTGGGTTATTTGTCTTTTTATTGCTGAATTATAAGAGTTCTTTATATATTCCGCATACAAATTCCTTACCAGATACCTCAATTTTTACTTTTTTCCTCCTGTTCTATAGGTTACCTTTTCATCTTCTTGATGGTGTCCTCTGAGGCACAAAAGTTTGTAATTTTGGTGAAATGCAGTTTATTTTTCTCTTGTTATTTTTGCTTTTGGTGTTGTGGCACACATTATTTTCAACACCTTTGTGAACAAAACTAGACATTGGCTCTGTTCACAAGGAGCTGATGGAAAAGAGAAGCAATTAATTAAGCCAGAAGGGCAGGGTTCAAAGTGTTGTGGATTCACTCTGTAAGAACAATTAATATCGGCTCCTGGTGGGGAGAGGCTAGAGAAGGCTTTAGAGGTAACAACTTAGACACCAAGAGGTCAAGAAGTATTATTTAAGAGTGAGGAGAAGAAAGAATCCAGTCATGTTTACTGTTCATGGATGTAATTTTTAAAATCCTTTGAATGTGATGAAATTCTTCATTCCTGATACAAGGCAGTGCCATGTAACGTGTGTGTGTGTTTGTGTGTGTGTGTGTGTGTAGAGAACACGCTGTAGGCTCTTGCAGCCCATCTTAGGTCATCTTTCTGGGGAGTCAGTTATTGGTTTGGTTGAGCAAAGGAGTGCTGGTTGATAGAGATTACTGGTTGGTAGAGTGGTAGATAAAGTCATAGAAGGACAAAGCTCCATAATCACCTTGTCTTGTGGTTAAGTCCAAAGCCATCTAACTGCAAACAACCTCTACATTCAGAAAAAATACATTATATTGAGGAATCTTTCAAAGGCTTAGCAGGTTCCCTCTGTCTATAACCAACAGGATACGAAATAACAATTTCACCTTCAGCTTTTGCTCTTGACCAGGTCAGTCCTTACCCTTCCTTTTATATTGTAAAATCTGTTTAGGTAAATGTATAACTTATCATAAACACTGGGCAAAACTGTAGGTAAAATGTTCTTAAAATTATCGCTTGTACCAAATGTCAAACAGCAGGAACTGAAATTAAAACAGACATGAAAGAGGCAATAAAGGTAAAATCAATAAAGTTGATTTTACAAAAGGCTGAGTTACACAGCTTTTATGACGAGTCCAATTTTTAGAATAGACAGAACCCTGGGGATCTATTCTCCCATTGGTGTGCATGCTTCACTCTTACTTACTTTAATGAGCCTTATCAGTGGGAAACAAGGGAAAATAGATTCTCCAGCTCTCCTTTCTTACTGCTGGCTCCAAAGGCCTTAACAAAGCACACACCATGCATTAGTTTTGGATACTATTCAGATAAGAGACACTTGGCAAGGAAAGTATTCAAAATTCCGCACAGCCTTCTTTGTGCATATTGTTCAGGAGATCCAGTTAGTACATCAACGGTTATTCTCTGTGTCTAGAGTGTTTTTATCCTAGGCTGTACAGGTTTAAGAATTACCTCAAGGCAATCTGTAATGCAGATGACTTTGGCAACTCAGTGCAAGTGCAGACAAAATATTGTTATATAATAATACTGATGATCAGAATCACTTCATATGTAACAGGTGCCCTTATGTTGTGCTGTATCCTGTGCTTTTTCTGTGGGACCATTCCATTCAGGAACAAAGCACACCATGATTCCAATCTGTGTGTATTTACTAACCCTTCCCTGAGGTTTGTGTATGTTGGATATTGTGGTGTTTTAGATCACTGAGTGTACAGAAGAGAGAATTCAAACAAATATTGCTGTTCTTCAGTTTTGTTTGTGGAATTTGAAATTACTCAAATTTAAAATAAATTACTGGACTGTGGAAAAAAAACAAAAAAAAACAAAAAAACAAAAAACCAGATAACATTTGCAGGCCCTATGTCACCCTTTGCAGTCTGGTGTTATAGAAAGCCATGAGGTTTTCTTGATTTACTTGAATGAGCAGCATTACAGAAATATTTTATAGTTAAGGAAAACAGTATCCTAAAACAAAGCGTAGCCTGTTACTATGAATGCATTGATTGTAATTTTGAATATTTTGTGGTGTACCTATTTAATATGCTAGCTCCTCTTGCTCCTTTGACATCAGTTCAATTCAACAGATGAAAAATTGTGTCTCTACTATGGAATCCAGACACTGTTAATTGCTAAGACATGAAAGAAACAAAATCCTGAAACTACGTCAGCAGCAATAATGGATAGGCACCTAGGGAATTCACCTACAGATCTGTTTGGAAGTCCAGAAAGGGGACTTCGCTCAGCCATATAACATCAGTAAGGGCTTCAAGGAGATGTCTCAGAGCCAAGTCTGAAAGACTGGCATAGAATACGCCAGATGGCGGGAAAGGTCTTCAAAGTCAGAGAACTCACCTCAATTACTCTAGGTGCTGTATATAATTTTTGTCTAAACAGTGCCTTTGGAAGAAAGTAGCAAAGAAAATTTATCCTCTTTACTGAATTATATGGAAACTTTCAGAAGTGACTGGTCCACTCAAGTCTAGTTCATTTCACAAGAATGTCTAGAGAACCTTCTGTGGGCCTTACATTGGGCTTACATTCAAGGCTATTGGGTCCATAAGGCTATAACTACACTTTACTTTAGGTGGCTATTTTCTTTGACACTGTGTTCTGGGACCATTCTTCTAGTCCAAGAAGCAGAGGGGAAGAAAGGAGTATGTCAGAGTCTGACATGGGGCTCGATCTCACAACCCTGTGATCATGACCTGGGATGCTTAAACTGAGGTTAACCAACTGAGCCACCCAGATTACTATTAAAAATACTAATTTTTATTAGTATTTTTAGAAGCCATTTTTAGATGCTAAAGATAAAGGATATGCAGGTTATTGCACTTTCCAGGTCCCTCGGGTCTATTCTTTTCCTCCTCCATCCTGCTCTGTGTCCAGGACCCTGACTTCTTCCCACTCTATCCCTTAGAATTCCCTGATGGGTGGCTTCTGATTGGGTTTTGTTAACGGGAGGCACCAGCAAGGGACTAAAAGGTGGGAGGAAAGAAAAGTCAGAGTATTTCCTCCTCCCTGCACTCGGCCGCATTTTCTGGAAGATGTTACACTATCCAAGACAACAGCTCCTGCCTGGCAATGTCTCCGTCACAACTCCAGTTCTCACGGGGCTCCTGCAAACATGACTTCCTTCCCCTTATCTTGAGAAAGCAAAAGCCACCCTTCCTGAGATCTCCAGGTGCCTCCACCTCACTCCTTGGTTCCTTTAATTCCCCAATGCCTCACAAAATAAAGTTCATTACAGTGTCTTGAACTAGGTGAGCTGGATTTTGTTTTCTACCAGGACTATGACTGATATAAGGGGGGATATTTTTCCAAAACCGTACTTCCTAAGAATCATGAATCATGCATTTAACCCCAGGAAATCTGTGATTTTGCAGTTGGTGATACCCAGGACAGGCCATGGGACTTGGTGTGATGAGCATTGGAAAAGGGAATGAGTGAGAGGAACTCATTTTGTGACCTCAGGCAAGCTTTTCGCCCAGTCCTGTGAACTGGGCTGTCTTTGTATTTGCCACTGAGGCCTGATGATCTGCTGTAGGTAAATGTCTCACTGGGTGATGGTGAAGAGCTCAGGAGACAGTGTGTGTTACAGCCCTCTGAACACTAGGAAGCATCAAGGCATGAAAGAAGATGGAGTAGTTCTACAACTGTTATCATGTCATGCTACGGATCTCCATTCTCTCATACTCCCCTCTTGTACCCACTGTTCTTGATGATTTGGGGTTTTTATATGACATTAGTGTTTCACTTCCTATTTTTATTTAAATTAATTATAAATATTGTTCTAGTGGTTTAGCTTTTTTTTTTTTTTTTAAAGGAGGTGGGGAAGGGCAGAGGGAGAGAGAGGGAGAGAATCTTAAGCAAGCTCTGCACACAGCCCAGAGCCAGATGTGGGGCTGGATCTCACAGCAAGACCCTGAGATCATGCCCTGAGCCAAAATCAAGAGTCAGATGCAAGACTGAGATGCTTAACTGCCTGAGCCACCCAGGCGCCCCAGCTGGTACTCTGGTTTTTGTTGTTGGATGAAGGGTTTGAAAATATCCAGTGGAGATTTCTGTTGGTTCTTGCTTCTGTTTGCATGTGTTTATGTTTTGAGTCTAGGGACCTTGGGACCTGGAGCAAGCTGTGTAGCCTCTGGTGGGTTTCACTTCCTTGTGGATGAAATCATAATAGTAACACCTACCAAACCTTCCTTACAGCGGTAATGTAAAGACATAATGAAAAGAAATGGGAAACATTTTTTAAATCAATAGGAACAATATCATTATTATGAACCTCTTGGGTTTCAGTTTCTTCTATACAATATGAAATACGGGAATGGGACTGGATGGTGCCTAGAGGTTCACTCAAAAATCAAAATTCAAAATTTCTTAAGACTATCTACAGGGCCTGAAAGCCAAACGAAGAAAGAATATTTGTGTCCCACCCTTCAGCAAGACATGGAAGAAAGAGGTCTCAGCGAAGAACAGGGAACAATAACCATGAATTCAAGGAAGAGCAATGAGTCTGATGATTATTACCCTCCTATTGTTATTTTTCTTCTCAAGTGAGTTTGTAGGATTTACAAGATTTCTAAGTTTTGTAATTTGGACAACCTTCTCTCCTCAAAATCATACATGGCATAAAAGTATTTTGAATCAATTAAAAAGTAGTTTCTCATTTTAGAGTACCAAACACTTGACGCTGTAGACTGGACTGTGCTCTCCACCCCCACCCCATTCGTACGTTGAACCCCTAACCCTCAAAATATGTGTATAGCAAATTACCTTAAGAGGTGGTTAAGGATGGGGCTGTAATCCAGTAGTACTGAGGCATTATAGGAAGACAAGAGAGAAAGATCTCTTTCTGCATTCATACACTGAGGAGAAGCCATGTGAGCACATTGTAAGAATGGGTCTGTCTACAAGCCCAGGAGACTGGTCTCACTGGAAACTGACCCTGCCGGCACCCTGATCTTAGACTTCCAGCCTCCAGAACTGTGGTGAAATAAACTTCTGTTAAGTCAGCCAGTCTGTGGTGTTTTGTTATGGCAGCTGGAGCTGACTTACACGCTTGGAGTTAGCTTTAACTATCAGAGATTGTTAACAACTCTTAAAATTATTCAGATATAATGAGAGAAGATAACTAGGTATGACCTAATAGGGGAGAAAAAAGCCATGTTTTAGTGAGTTTAAATAAAAATGCAATTTCTCATACTTCACTGTTAATTGTCCTTTCATATGAAGTATCACCACTGATCCGTACTCAGTGTGAAAAAAATCTGTTACATTCTGTGGACGAGTAAAATTTTGAGATAGTGATTTTGTAAAGCTAACTAAACGTAATTTTCTATTAATCTACCATGGGTCATTTTACGACACGAACTCTGACATCTAATCAGAAAAGTAGGATGTATGGCGGACGGCACCCTGGATTGGGCATCGGCTGACCTCATTTCTGTCTTGTCATATAGCTGATTTGTGACTTTGAATAAGTCATTTATCCCTCAGTGTCCTCACTTGCAAAAAGGAGCAGTACTTGAATGGTGTCTGGGATCCCTTTGAGCTCTAACACTTTATATATGTGTTTGCCAATGTGTTGTAAGTTTGCTGAACTTAATTAATTAGTCTGAAAGATGCTATATAGGCTGTTAGAGAATGCTGCTAAAACTGCTTATAAATCTAACGATAGGCAAATATATTCACTATGCTCTTAATTTGTCAGCGTGTTGTTTTCATTTCCCCAGCACAGAAAATAAAATATTGCAATTGTAACAAGACAAACAAGATTTCTGATGGTAAAATGTGAAAATCGGTATACTACGTAAACCAAGATTCCTTTTCAAAACATTTTTATGCAAATAGGACAATTTTTAAAACTTGCTCTTCTGGCAACGCTACACTAGGTGGAAGCAAAGAGTAAGCTAACAAGTTAAAAGGTTAGAAAGTGGTATTTCCTGTGGTAAAAGAACCATAGTTTTCTGGATAGTAAAGGTTATTGAAATTATAGGTTGCATTCTTTTTTAAAAGATGCTAATTAGAAAAGAAGACAGCTAATAACACTGCCTGTTTAAACCACTGAAATTATACCAAAATGGGCCACTGTTTAAGCATAATCTTTACCTTTCTTCTTACAGACCCTGGCTGGTATCATAAGGAATTAAATATTGAGTCATTTGTCTTAAATCCTGGAATCTGATTGATGAGTAAGTATAATACAGTAACCAGACAAATGGTGCTATTCATAGATCTCTTTTTTCAAAAGCCTACATGCAAAGTTTACAGCATAAATGATAAATTGAAAAAAATTTCTCCAAAGCATATACAATTTTGAACTCAGTGATGGGAAACTAATCTTATTGTATATAATATTATATGTCACTTCTCTTAAGAATTGCATTTCTTTTCCTTTTCAAAATTAATTGGGTCTTATAATTTAGTTTCTAAAGTGTGCAATGATGTGATGATTTCCATGTTTAGGCTTGTAGCAAGTCAAAACTCAGTTTATTACCACAGTCTTTATGCAAAGTGAATTGCTTAGAGCTACTCTTGAAATGCACTGCATGGAGAAGGAAAAGCCGTTTTATTCTAGAAAAGCAATTTGAAGTTGTTTGTGTAGGCAGTAAATCACAAGCGGTACATTCTGTGCAATGATAATTTTGACACAGTGTGTTAGATCAAATCCATTGTTTAGAGTACACGATGGCATCTTTGTTTGTGAACTATCTAGTAATAAATGTAAGGTGTACTAAGAATTACTTAGCAGAAGTGAAGCTAAAACTGAGAAAAAGCCTGGTGTTGAGAGAACTCTTTTCTGGCTGCCATCAGGGAAAGCAGCCCTTAACAGCCTTTGTAATATTAGGGGTAACCACTTAATCTCTGTTGGGTGCAGATTCCTGATCTGTAAAATGTGAGAGCAAGGTCAGATAATCTGAAGTTTCAGTGGTTACTTCCTAAGATTCTACTTTTCCTACTGAGGCCAAACTGGTTTTCCAGCATTAGAATTTGTGTCCTTAGCTTTGCTTGTTTCCCTTTTTGGCCCGTAAGAGAAAGGTACAAATGGGAAATAAATGATATATGTAAAGAGTTTGGGGTCATCTCTATATTCTTTGGGTAATGCTGTCACTGGTCACCTAAAGAATTGAGAAGTGAGATTTTCTTCTGTCATGCACCACTATCCAGCGATGTTGACAGAGGACCTAAGGGCTTAAGCCAAGATAGTTCATATGGATATTTTGGGTGGACAACAGCATGAGATGCTCAGGACATGAAAATGTATGTGTTGCTTATCTTTGGGCAACTTAATTTTGAGCCCCAAATCTCATATCTGTATAATGAAGATATCAGTGACTTATGAAAACAGTCCTGAGGATTAATAAAAGATACAAATGTTCACTAACATGAACTGTGTGTTAAAGGGAGAATTTCTGGGAACTGTTGTCAAATACCTCTGGGAAAAAAGTATGTTTCTAGACAAAAATAGCAACTCTGCAATTTATTCATGTTCTCCAGGTCTAAATGTCATCACTCCTGTTCATCAGCAAGAACAAGAGAAATAGAAGAAAAATATAATGTCATACTAAAGAAAATGAGTACAATTTTACCCATTCTAGGCAATAGCTAATTCTGAAAATTCTTACATGAAAATTCAACAAATCAGACTCATTTTACTGGCATGTATAAAATAGAAGTTGTAGTACTTTTCTTTTGGTATTTAATTACTTTCCCATATTTCTGGTTTCTCTGTCATTGTACTTTATCCACATGGGTCATCCTATCAGCATGGGCTTGTCAACGGGTACATAATTCTTTCAAAGTTCCCCTTAACTGTCACCTTTTAAGATGGCTAGTTAAATCCTGTGGAAATTGGGAATTAATCTAGTCAATCACATCTTTAACTTTCAATCACTCCAGAAAAACATTACAGAATGAAAGAATCCTCACCACATGCTATGACAAGCCATACAAAGGGAACAATTGGCCTTTTCTTCTTAGACTATAATGGCCTAGCAGGAAAGGCCTTAAGCATTTTTATTTTCTGTACAGTTGTTCATCTCATAGCATACTGTATGTAAAAGTTAAATATTAATATCACCTGGGACTTTCACAGTGCATTTAATGGACTCAGCACGTCTTGTAGCTAGTCTCTGAGAGCTGCAGTATCTCAACAACACACCTGAAGGCGGGTTACTCTTTCTCCACTATATGAAAGACAGAAGGTGAAGGAATGGAGAGAATATGGGGCTTATAAATGATTATCAGTGGAAGACCTAGATTGAGAATGTGGGTCACATTTTGACAGCCCAGAAGCTAACTCACAGCATTTTGGGTCAGCATTGATGTCTACGATAGTAAGACCTTCATTGTAACATCATGAATATCATTGAGTACTTAGTGGTACTTCTTTCTTGTAGTGCTTCTGGAAGCACTGAATACTTAAAACATAAGGAAGTTATTTATTGATGACATTATTACCATGTACAAATTGACAATGTTAATAATGACCTCTATCTGGGCAGAAGCTGTGCCTTGTATTTTACAATTCAGCTATTATATAGTACTTAGCTCAGTACTAAAAAATAAAATTTCAATAAATATTTGAGGATCCATTCAAAGAGCTTTTCAAATATATATGAGCTTACTTCATTTCACAATAGCTCTGTGCAAAAGACTGAGTGGGTAGCATTATACCAATTTTGTTGTGAAACAAAGACTAATGAAATGAGTACGGGCTTTAGAGTGAAGATACAGATTCTCAGCTTGGTTTTGCTCTTAACTGTGTGAGCTTCAGTTTTCTCAACAGAGAAGTAGGGATATTGACATCAAACAAAGGGTCATTGTTGGGAATAAGATTATGCATGTAACTCTAAATTAGTCCAAACTTATTGATCAGGGTCCTGTAGTTAAGAGACAGAAATGAGATCTGAGCTCAGATCTCATGATTTTGGGTCATAAGCTCTTTGTATTAAGTCAGAAGTAGGCAATCATCTACCAATCATTTCATGAGCCATGCCCAAGCACCTGACAGGCTTTGAAGATTTGTTATTACTTTGCTTTATGGAAGCCTAAAAAGTCATGACCATAAAACAATTAGTGATTCTGCTGATCTGGAAACAATGTCTTTTAAATTGAGATGTATTTTACTTTTTATTTTTTTCCCCTGTGGGCTGAGTGTGGTTGAGCTGAGTTTTCTGAGACAGCATTTCTTAGGTATCACTTCAGTTCAATATTCTATATCCTTCTGTGGCCAGAAATACACAATAGCTCCTTAACTTTAATTCTTTTATATTATCAATGCATCAAAATGGAAACCAGTTGCTGCAGAATCTCTGGCATAGGAGATCGTTAAGTAGAATCCAGAAACAGAAGCTAGTCTTCTGGATAGATAGGGGACATTTCAAACCACTGGCTGGGTGTAAGATGGTCATGTTGGGTAGTGCAGAGGTAATGGTAAAGAAACAGTTTTTTCTAGTCAGGACTGTTCAGGTCTCTTCACACAGCAACCTCAAAGAAAGTGAATGAATTGTGGCAGTTACAATAAATTGCCTGGACTTCTAGTCTTTTAATGTTCACACTGGTTTCTCTACTCTAAAGTCTCATGCATTTTCCACTAATTTAGGAAAACAGTGTGGCATAAGGGAAAAAGCAGAGGTCTCTGATGAGCTGTGTGACTTTAGGTAGATCATTTACCCTCTCTGTGTCTTTTTTCTCAACTGCATGATGGGGATAGTAAGAATACAGAAGCTGAGAAGATCAACTGTGTTGACATGTATGAAATGCGTTGAAAATTTAAAGCTGATGGTAGATTATAAAATAATTGCCATTACTAGTGAAAAGAGGAGGTTATACTGACTTACTTGGTTAAGCATGCACTGTGCCTCTCTCTCTTAGTGCCAACTTCCTGCAAAGTGAGGAAGCCCTTCTGGGAAAAAAAGATACGATACCCTCGATTTTATTCTGCACATTGTTTAGGATTACACTAGAAAATGAGCTCCAGGGGCGCCTGGGTGGATTAAGTTGGTTAAGTATCCAATTTTTGATTTCAGTTCAAGTCATGATCTCGGGGTTGTGGGTTCAAGTCCCTGTGATGGCCCCCTCCCTTCATCGCAGAATCTGCTTGTCCTGCTCCCTCTGCTCCTCCACCAGCTCATGTGCTTGCTTTCTTTCTCTTTCAAATAAATAAATGAAGTCTTAAAAAAGAAAAGAAAAGAAGCTCCATGAGGGCAGGCATTTATTTCTGTACGTCTGGTGCATGGATGTGTCTGAAGCTCCTATGACATTACCAGGCATACAGCCCGTGTTCAGTGACTGTCAAATGACTGAATGATTTAATGCAGGAAGTCACAAGGATCTATTGTTGTTCACTTTTCAACTGAGTGTGTATGAATGTGTCTATGTGTGTGTGCAGGCAAACTGGGGAAAGCTTGGCATTAAGAGTATTTCCTCGCATATATTCCATTTCACCTTAACTGGTAAACATTTCACCTCCTGATACCCAATTTGGGGTCAGGTAGCATCTGCTTAAAAACATATTTCTTGCTCTACATCATTCGGCATCAGGGAAATACAAATCAAAACCACAATGAGATACCACCTCACACCAGTCAGAATGGCTAAAATTAACAAGTTAGGAAATGACAGATGCTGGCGAGGATGCAGAGAAAGGGGAACCCTCCTACACCGTTGGTGGGAATGCAAGCTGGTGCAACCATTATGGAAAACAGTGTGGAGGTTCATCAAAAAAATGAAAATAGAGCTTCCCTATGACCCAGCGATTGCACTACTGGGTATATACCCTAAAGATACAAACGTGGTGCTCCGAAGGGGCACGTGCACCCGAATGTTTATAGCAGCAATGTCCACAATAGCCAAACTATGGAAAGAACCTAGATGTCCATCAACAGATGAATGGATAAAGAAGATGTGGTATATATATACAATGGAATACTATGCAGCCATCAAAAGAAATGAAATCTTGCCATTTGCAATGATGTGGATGGAACTAGAAGGTATTATGCTTAGTGAAATAAGTCAATTGGAGAAAGACAACTATCATATGATCTCCCTGATATGAGGAAGTGGAGATGCAACATGGGGTGTTTGGGGGGTAGGAAAAGAAAAAATGAAAGAAGATGGGATCGGGAGGGAGACAAACCATAAAAGACCCAATCTCAAAAAACAGACTGAGGGTTGCTGGGGGTTGGGGGATCGGGAGAGAGTGGTGGGGATATGGACATTGGGGAATGTATGTGCTATGGTGAGTGCTGTGAAATGTGTAAACCTGGCGATTCACAGATCTGTACCCCTGGGGATAAAAATACATTATATGTTTATAAAAAAATTTTAAAAATTAATAAAAAAAAGAAAAAAAAGAAAAAGAAAAAAAGGAAAAAAACCAAATAAAATTGTGGTTGTTAAACAAATAAGAAAAAAGCCCCAAAAAACATATTTCCTCCTGACATTCCAATTCAAGTCACAATTCAAATCCCACTGGTTCTGGCTGCTCCTGGATCAACACATTAGCTGCACTCAGCTTAATAATACCCTATCAAGCCCTGAAAGTCTTACATAGATACTCAATTACTAAAACCCACCTAGGAGGCCAGCACATTCAAGGAATCACAAATGGGATGCACAAGGTAGTGTTTTCAATACAATCAATCTTTAAATGAAGAATTTCTTATGTTAGAGCTAAATCCAGTCAGAAAAGCAGGGGGCAGTTTTATGACTTATACAAATCCACAAATGCATCAGTGGTAATATGAGGCTGGTCGAAACACTGAATGCCTAATTTCTGTGGAGTCCTGGAAGGACACTGCCTGGATATATCTAGGGAAGCGGAGTGGGTCAAATGGGATCCACGACTATTTCATCAATAATGTTTACTGATCTGTTATTTAAGGAAGTTTAATGAAAATGAAGTCAGATGAAGTGAACTGTTTCTAATCTGATTTCACTCAGTCAAGCTAAGCCCTTCTCTACTAAACTAAAGCCCAGGGAATCTAACAAAAAAACAAATAAGTAGTGCTCAGTAGACTGTAGGAAAACTGCAAGTCTGCAGGCCTGTGTCGGCTGCTAATTTCATCGGAGCCCTGGATTCTCATGCCTCAAGACGCAGAGCTGTTCCTTCCCCAGAAGAAAAAGCAGCTGTTGGAGCTTTCTCTCCTTAGGTCAGAAAGTATAACATGTCAAGCCTGGACTTGTCGTCGAAAGGTATAAGTAACCTTTTAATCTCTTAGAATAATTTGCTTCTCCAGGTTACTAAACCCAACGTTTTGTACAGATAAATTCAGAATGATTTTAGCATGGCGTGGAATCCTGAAATTCTCTCAACTGCTTAGAAAGGAAGGGAGTTCTGTCATCTAATATTATTATTAATTTTTTGCTCCGTTCAATATTTTATCAAAGTAACATGTGCAAAGGGTAAAAAATTAAGTGGAATGGAAGGACTTCTAATGAAAGACAGCAGTTCCTTGCCCATCATTTCCTACTCTTATGTTCATTTCCCAGAGATAGCAGCTTTTTCGCTGTTTTTAGCTCTTTTGGTCTTTTTCTCCCATTGTAGGATTATAGTGCTCCTTGGTTAATCACATTCACACTTGATCTATTAATTTCCTGCTAAGAAAGAGTTTAGTTAAGTTAAACCACTCTTTCACAATATTTGTGCCTTATATATATGACTCATTCTATTAGTAATCTTTGTTTCATCATAGAATATACCCAAATCTATGTTTCTTTACGTATCTAATTTACTCTACATCTTCTCTTCTTTCTCTGATAGATTAAAACATTAGCACCCTGCTCCATTTGCTCTCCTCTGCCCTCACCCCGGCTGTCTCCTGTCAATTCTAGGAGATTTACTTTACTTTAAAAGAGTCAAGGTTGATTACATTTGCATTTTGTTTTGTAACCATGTTTCAGTTTTATATGTTCTCCTGATGGGCAACTTCTAAAAATTGGAAACCAACAAACACTCATTACATCACTATTATTGAAATGTGTTCTCTGCATAGATCAGTAGTGTTCTAGGATTACAGTTCTCTCTATGAAGATCTAGCTTCACAATCTGTTCGACTAACATGTCAGATGGGTCTTCATGATCCAAAAACAATGAACAGATTTTAACAATTGTTTTTGTATCTGACTGTCAAAGTAATGTTCATTTTACATATAAAATGCAAAGAAGAAAAGGCTAAAGAAAAATTAAAAAAAAAATCTACTCCATAAAGGTAAATGAAAATCTTAACATGGGTTATTTCTAAATGTGATTTTTTTCTCTACTGAAATGGCAGATGGATGATTTAGATGGATCACTCCAATATTATTTCAGGGCTCAGCAGGGGAGTAGTGGATGTTCTTAGTTACTAAAGGCATACTTGAAGGGGCTACTTTTCCAAATTCCACAACCCACTCCTTTATCTTATTTTGTACTTCATTGTAGAGATAAAGACTATTTGACTGAGCTCCTAACCACCCTTGATCATCATATCAACATTTCCTTGTGTCTTTTTAAAATTTATTTTTTCAAAAATTTTAAAGATTTTATTTATTCATGAGAGAGAGAGAGAGTGTGCACACACGCAGGGGGAGAGGCAGAGGGAGAAGGAGAAGCAGGCTCCCTCGCTGGCTCCATCCCAGGACTCTGGGATCATGACCTGATCTGAAGGCAGACACTTAACCAATAGAGCCACTCAGATACCCCCGCTCCTTGTGTCCTCATATAATTTCAGAGGAGAAACAGAGAAAGGATATTCCTTCTTTGCCTTGCCTGGCATTATCAAGGCATTCTCCTAAATGATTATATTTGATGAGTCTAAGGACATGCTTTTAGTCATTCACCTGAGGCAACAGGCATAACTAGGTCACCCAAGATTAGCTTCCTTTATGGATGAATCTCCGCCACCATGAACTTGGTGCTCTTCACCCTCACCCTTCTTTAAAGAGGAATCTGCTTCACCAAATGGCTTCCTGATCTCTAATCACCATGCCCCCCCAGGTTTCTGTGGTCTCCACTCTACCAAATCCAGTTCCTTGAGAGTCACAAACTCTTAAGACACAGTATAACATCTCTTTCCATTTCTCATCTTCTCTCACTGCTCTGTAACATCCATCGTTGCTGCTTACAGCTTCTTCCTCATGTTTCTTTACCTTTGTTTCTGGTATTTTGCTCTTCTCATCTCCTATTATCTTAGTCAGTTCAGGCTGCTATGACAAAGTAACATACACCGGGTGACTGAAGCAACAGAAATTTATTTCTCATTGTTCTAGAGGATGATAAGTCCAAGATCAAGCTGTCGGCAGATTCTGTCTCTGGCAAGAGCCCTCTTCCTGACTTGCGGGCAGCTGCCTCTTCCTATATCTTCACAAGGCAGAGGGAGAGGTTATCTCTCCAGTGGCTCTTCTTTTCTTTCCTTTTTTAAGATTTTATTTATTGATTTGACAGAGATCACAAGTAGGCAGAGAGGCAGGCAAAGAGAGGAGGAAGCAGGCTCTCTGCTGAGCAGAGAGCCCGATTCGGGGCTCAATCCCAGGACCCTGGGATCATGACCTGAGCCGAAGGCAGAGGCTTTAACCCACTGAGCCACCCAGGTGCCCCTCTAGTGGCTCTTCTTTTAAGGCACTAATTCCATTCCGATGGGTCCACCCTCATGACCTAATTACCTCCCAAAGGCCAAATCCCTACTGCAGTCTAGCTTCACAAACTCCATTCAAACTGACATATCAAATGGGTCTTCATGACTCCAAACAACAAACAGATTGCTTTCTAAATAATTGTTTTGTACCTCTAATAGCATCAAATTGGGGATTAGGGTTTCAAGATAAGAGTTTTTTTTTTTTTTTTTGGGCGGGGCACAAATATTCAATCCAGATCATCTATTTCATATGGCCTCCTTCTCCTTCTTTTCCACTTCTTTTTAATTGCTCTACTACTCAGTCTGCTCCCTTCCTACAGCAGCCAATGTAATTCCACAAAATGTCTGCTTGCTCTGCTTTCCTCTCTTTTGCTTCCTTTCAGTAATTACATACTTCAACCTTATGCTCTACATACTTGACCTCGAGTTTATGAGTTAGCCCTGATCATTGTTAGCGTTTGCACCTGTTTCTGGATATCCCCCTGAAGACAAAATGGCCCAAACTGAACTCATCCTCTTCCCTTTTCTTCTTGTAATTATTTCAGCATTTTAGTTACCTGGCTCAAAATCCAATAATCATCCTTTACAACTTCCCTTGGCTCCCTGCCTTCTGTGAATTTTTCAGTCCTGTTCTTTCTATCTCATAATGCCTGATGTTGTTTCCTTTCCTCTAAATGTCCACTGTTGCTTTGTTTTCTCTCCTGATTCTAGAAAAAATTCTTCTAGTATAAAGGGTAGAATGCTATACATGAAGACTTGAGGGAGAGACAAAGCAGCTCACCCTGTGATATAATAAGCAGTCCTATCTTAATCATTTTATTAATCACCTACCTTCTTTTTCCACGGGCTTTTCAGAAGAAGTGTTCCACACCCTTTCCTTACTCAAGAATAGGAATTTTCCCTATCACCTAATTTATAAAATCCAAGCTCCTAGACTAGTATTTACATCTGTACTTAAATCCTCTATTTTACTACACTATTTCTGTATTTACAGAAGTAACCAGTAGTTGTCTGCCTTTCCTCTTCCCAACCTAGAATGGAAGCTATATCTGAAGCAGGAACTTGTCTGCTTTGTGCACTGCTGTTTTTGCTGTGCTTAGTAGAGAGTCTGATACCTAATAATGCTCTCAGTGTTTGTTGAGCAAATGATTATATAGTATTGTCCTCACCCTGTGCTTTCTGGCCTCCATGCCATTGCAGACAGCACTCACATTATTGGGTACTTCCTGTTATGGACTATATTATGTTCTCCCACAATTCACATGCTGAAGTCCTAACCCTCAGCACCTCAGAATGTGACTGTATTTGGAGAGAGGGCCTTTAAGAAGGTGATTGATTTAAAATGGGTTGTTAGGATAGGCCTTAATCCAATCTGACTGGTGTCCTTGTGGAAATCTAGACACACACATAAAAAAAGAAAGGAGGAATTTGTGTGCTTAAAGGAAAGGCCATGGGAGTATATGATGAGAAGGCTGAACTCTGAAAACCAAGGAGAGAGCCTGCAAGAGAAACCAAGCTTGCAGTTACCTTGATCTTGAATTTCTAGCCTATAGAACAGTGAGAAAATAAATTCCATGGGTTTAAGCCACTCGGCCTGTGGTATTTTGTTAGGACAGTCCTTACAAACTAAGACATGCACTCTTGCCAGATAACTCTCTTAAACCTTCTATGTATAGTGTTAATAAGAATACTGTGATACAGATACTTACAGGATTTCCATTTTACAAATAAAAAAATGAAAGCATTGAGATGTTAATTTCCTTTTCATCACATACGCAGGATTTGGAATGCAGGTAACCTGACTCATGCTGTTTCCTCTTCTTGGGTCACCCTTTCCCCTCATTTCTAAACATCCAAAACTCTATTTGTAAAGCCAGAGGAAATGCCCTCTCACTGAATTTCTGTACTCTGGCTCTGACTCTGAATTCTAATAATTATTCCTTTGCTTCATTTTCAGCTCCGACCTTATTGGAAGTGCCTGCTAGGAACCTGCCCAACTCTCCAGGACTGGGGCTCTGCATTATGCATCACAGTCCTTTGACATTAAACCAGGACCCCTTCTGGGACTAGAGTCTGTCTACATAACTTGGGCCTGGCTACTGGCTGACAGGTATCCCTGGTGATAAACATACCAGTTGATGTGTGCTTATGAATTTACTTGCCTCAGAATTCCATGTTGCTATTCTCTGTCAGATGCACAGGAATCCCCGCTAGCCTGGTATTGATTACATCCCTGAAACACCATTGTTTATATTCTACTACAGTTTCTTTTTTTTTTTTTTTCTCCTATAGCTTTCATACATAATGTTCTCCCCTTTATATTCATTCTCCCCCCTCAGAGTCAGAAGCTGAGTCTCTCCTAAAGCCTTAGGTTTTCCATAAATAGTTCTGCTTCCATGTTTCTGCTTATTTTAGGCATGGCTATCATTAAGCAGGCAGTATCCCAACAAGGCCTGTGATACAAGATTCTTAGATTATTGTCAATGACCCACTCTTTCGTTCATGAGTGTATTCATTTGTTCTCTTATCAACCACCTGACTTAGAACTTTTTATATTTCAGTCACAATACCAGGTGGTAGGTTCAAAGTCAGTTTCTTTGATTTGATACTAAAACAACAAGCTTTTGATGCTATTAGCAGCGTCTAAGAAATTTCCCCAAAGTAACCTACACTAAAATGTAATTTGAAGGCCTGTTACTGATGAGATTCAGGTGTCTTCCCTATGTGTCACCGGGAACCAATCTAAAATGAAATCAAGGGAAAATAAGCTGCAAACAGGGAACTTGTAACATGTCATGAGGATATGTTAAATGAAGGAAAGTGATGGTATAATGATAAGGAGCAACTGAAATTTCTGAGGATCTGGAAGGAATACAGAAAAAGGTACACTGTTGAAAAGGATCAGATTAGTGCTACTCAGGGTACAGCCCGTGAGACAGAAATTCCAGCCAGTTCTAGTGTTAGTAAAGGGTGGCATTTTAATAGAACAGTTAGATGGTTTAGTAAACATTTTTGAACAACCATGATATGCCAGAGAACTGTAGGAGTACAAGGGTGAATGAGGGATGTTCCCTGTCCTCAAGAAGTGAGGAAAACAGACACATAAACCCCTAGCCTTCCTGGGGGTAGGAATGGAACTAGTGCAGCTGTTGCTACCCTCAAGTGACATCAGATACTGTCAAGGCCCAAATTTCTTATCCTCCATTTGTAATGGGAAAAACACCTGGTAACATTCTCAGCTATCCACCTTAGTTGGGAAACAAGAAAAGGAAACAGAGACCAATCTATTTTGAGAAGTGAGGGGAAGTGTACTGGATATTTTTTATTTTCCTCTCTCAATCTACTCCATCGTAGTCTACCCTTCTCTCTGCCCTGAAAGGCTGTTCTGTGTGAAACTCATCAACCTTCCTTGCCCTTGGGACACAAGGGCCCACCATAGAGAGATCAAAACAAAAGGGAAAATGAAGTTTGAGTATTTTTCTCCTTTCTTGCTGGGTCGAGGTTAAACTGGTTCTATCCCTCAAACGAAGTTGCCTTCTTTCCTATTTACCCATCTTTCCTTTCAGGTCCAAACCTCTTCATCCCTGCCTCTCTTTGGCCTCGGGGTGGTCCACATGCCTTAGGATTCCCCTACACTCTGGTCATATTTTTGTAAATAGTTCCTTTATTAAACCAGCATTGAATTACCCCAATTTGAGAATGCATTCTTCCTTCTTGAAACTCATTTGATCCAGGAAGCAATCAAAAAGACAAAAGAAGGGCAGGATAGAGGCAGAACCCTAAGCCTGATTGGACATTGTGGAGAGGGTAGTCTAGAAAGATAAGGAGTCTTGTGACTCAAGCATTGTGCAGGTCCCGAGAGTTCATTCCCAGATGCTGTATTTGGGGACTGTTTGGGAGCCTGGAACAAGAGAGACAACCATCCATAAGTCTGAAAACTGGCAGTGCCACTGTTTTAAGTGCCTGGGACTGTTACTTAATTCTAAACCCCATCCAGTAAGAGGTATCAGTATTCTGGGGTAACTTCAGTCCTTAAACAGTGGGCTGCAAATGGCATCAGCTTTCAGAAAACAGACAGAAGCAGGAGAAGTAAGACAGGATCTCAGTGTAGACAAATAAACTTACTGTGCTAACACAGAAATGTGTTCCAGGTGTTAAGAAAACAGGGCTCTGTAAAATTACTACTAAATGCCAGGTGGGACCAAATGGTTGTAACATTTAAGATGACACCGGTCAACCTGGTCAACAATTCAGACAGCCCTTTTGGCCATGGGCAAACTGAAGTTATTTTCTTAAACACATTTTGTAAGATAGCTTAAACTTGACAGAAATACAGACATGTGGTTTAATCCTCTTGGTTGAAAGAGGAAATGTAAGGGATCTTCAAGTGATTGTAACATAGACTACTGACTTTGTTTCTCCTAATTTCTCTCCAATGTATTAGGATTGGCTTATCTGGTTTAATCTATACCATTTGTGAATTGACACACATGCACCCAGGAGTCCTGAGTTGGATGGGCACATATTTTACAAAGAGCTGGACAGCTCTGGCACTTGTTTTATCAAGGGTCAGGAGCACAAAAGTGAACTAAATAACAGAAATCAAAAGGCAAACATTGACACTGGATGCTCACAAGACTTAGCAAGGAATACATTCTTAAAAGTCATTAAACAATTTTGAAAAGAAATTCAAGCTGTGGGGACTGAGCTCTGAGATCAGAACAATAAGCTCCGTGAATTGGAACAGAGGCTTTCTGAAAGAAATGTCTACAGTTTTGAAGAATACTTTTCCCAGACAAGCTTCTTTGTGAGGGGATTTTTTTTTTTAACAAACATGGCTATTTTTGACTCAGCTCAGAAATGAAATATTTCAAAAGCCCTTTCAAGCTCAACATCTCTAAAATTACTCCTTCAAAGTTACACTTTAAGGGGTAGTAGAGTAGTGAGATTAAGAGGAATACCGAGGTTGTGAAATTTTCATGGGCGTGATAAAGACACACCAAAAGCCTCACTATAGCCATTAATTTCTTTAGTGTTTTAGGCAAAACAAAAAAGTACCATGTGGAAAAAAATGGCAATACTGCAGGGGTGGGAGAAAGCGTTTCCAAGTTCAGTTTTGACAAAAGAGAACACAAGACAAGATTACTCTTTTCCTAGTTTTACAAAGGGAAATTTTTATGAGGAATATTTTTACAAATTTTGTGTTTGGAAATCATATTGGAGTTTTCATATTTAATGACAATGAATGTCAGAATAATCTCCAAATAAAAATGTTTTCTGGAGCAATGAAATCAAACTCAGAATTAATTCACTTAGGTAGCCACTAATGGTCTTATCTGCATACCCCATTGAGACTTAATTAATCTAATCATAACTTCGGTTGGTTTGATTTCATCATGTGCAAAAATGCAAAGCGAGGTGGTTTACATTGATGAATCAGAATGAGAGAAAATTTTGTCCAGTTGTTTCTGCATAGAAATACTAAAGATGCTTGTGAAGTGATATATTTTTGTGTATCTGTAAAAGTGAACATTATAAATATTAATTAGGGCAAGTTATTTTTTCTTGGTAAGAAGAAATGTGCAAACAAATTGTTTGATTTTGAATAATTCAGTTTTAAGGTTCAAACTCAATTAAAACTATGAATTAGACCCAAATGGTATTTTGTTTTAAAGAACTAGCTTTTAAGTGGTTCGAGCTTATACTGTTCCTGTTTTGGAAGGGTGCTTCTCCCTGCTCTCAGGGGTCACTGTTTTTATTTCTCTCTAGCGTTTTGTGTTCTCCAGAGAGTGACCTAACCAAATCACTCTTCTGTCCACAGATGAACTACATGTGTTGTTTTTTTCTTCCTTGTTCCCTTTCATTATGTGGGGTACCAACTTAGGTTAGCCAGTTAGATCTACTTGGATATAATAATATTTGGATAAGAGGTTTTGCTAACATTTGATAAGTGAATGCAGAAGAGAGGCTTTTTCTTTGTCCTGGACCGCAAGCTGTGAAGACCATCTAGGTGGAATGCCAACAGCCTTCTTTCCTAGCTGCCTGAACAAAAAGCTGCAGAATGAAGCCACAGAGAAAAGCAGAATAAAGACAGAGAGAGATGCAGAGCCAGGACCTTCCTGAAGCCTTAGGATTTTCTAATAAGAGACAATGACTCCCTTTTTATTTTAAGCTAGTTTGTGTTGGGTTTCTGTCCCTTGCGGCCAAAATAATTCTGGCAAATCCAACAAATAAGCAATAGAAAAAGCTGGAAGGGAAATAATTTACAGCAAATTATAAGGCAATGTTTCTTGTTCTTACCCATATATGGCCAAAATGGGCTTTGGGTCCTCACATATATAGTGAGAGAGAAAAAGAAAAACTCTTACTCTAATATATTCTGGACATGGAGACTGTTTGTACATTTTACAAAATATTTTAATAGATGACATACTTTAGTCTGCTAGCTAATTTATAAAGATATTAAAAGAACTACATTTACATATCAAAACCATAATCACCTTAGTGAAAAATATATTGTTAATGACTCATATTTTTGGCTATATGGAAGCAAATCCACTGTTTTGACCAAATTATTTAATGACACTTAGTATGATATGGCCATGTATATAGGCAGTTTTAGGTAAAGATGAGAAGTTTAAGAAGTTGATAGCAAAAGATACAAGGTAATCCATCGGACTTTAAGCCATCCTCTACCCCCTCATTATCTATGCACAAAACACATGGGAATATACTTTATTATCCATTACAAAGAAACAGAAGTACTGGATTAAGTTCAAATTTATTGTCAATAAACCAAGGAAAGTTAAACTATATAAATAAATCTGGACATAATTATATATACATTCCAAGAAATCCCTGGATCATGGGCTATGTCCACACATCAGATTGGTTTGCTCCTTTGGACTAAATTGAGTATTAGTTCAATTCCATTAAAGTATTTGTCTGAACTAGTTTTTTTAAACTAACACATCAAATAATGTAAACTGGTTATACAAGTAAATACATTTCAGTAACTCAGAATACCATGTCAGTTTGATCATTCTTTAATGGCTTTGTAGGTATGTGTGGCAACTGCCCTTTATAACTGAACCTAGGAATAGAATGTGAAGCCTTTGGCTTTGAGTCTGTCTACCATTCAGCATTCCTTTTATAATCTGAACTTTAACTGTAGGTAAATCTAAGAGATACAGAATTTCAATCAGAAGGAACCATAAATTCTATAGTTGAAAACTATAGATGAAAACTCATATTAAGAGCTCTGACATACCTATTGAAGGTCTCAAGTGGCAGAGTTAGGCCTGCACACAGACCTTCAGAGGTCCAGACCAGTGCTTCTATTGGAAAGTTGCTCCTCAGATGCAAACAACTTGGAACTTTTCATTGTATTGATTAGGTTTGATGCTTGATTTTATGTTCAACACAACATCAGAAATCTGGACTAGATATTCAAATTATCTGAATGAATTGCTATGCTAAATAATTAAAAAGTTAACATTATTTATTTTAATGATTTTATTTTTAAGTAATCTCTATACCCAATGTGGGGCTTGAACTCATAATCC
Source organism: Mellivora capensis (assembly GCA_004024625.1). Taxonomy (NCBI): domain Eukaryota; kingdom Metazoa; phylum Chordata; class Mammalia; order Carnivora; family Mustelidae; genus Mellivora; species Mellivora capensis. Next base: position 30,455 of record PISX010005402.1, on the reverse strand, counting down.
TGAGATCAAGAATTCCATGCTCCACTGACTGAACAGACCAGGCTCTCCAAAAGTTAATGTTATTGAAGAAAAATAGTTCTTTATTGAGTTTTGTTTCTGTTAAGTAATTAAAAATATTCTATATGTATAAAATCATTCTAATGATTCTTAGAATCTATTATAAAAACATACTAATCATTCTTCTGATAATCTCATTTACCTTTCATTAAGTCCTCTTTACTTTATCTAGAAGATCTTGGGTCGCATTTTGTGTGTTTGCTTATTTGTTTTTGAAATGACCAGTCAAAAAAGGTGAATCAGTTTGTACAAGTAAACATCACCTCAGTAACCATAGTAAATATAGTAAAATATATTAAATTGAATAGTTTTTTGTGAAAACCTGAATAAAGTCTGATCTATGTGTTACCATTCTTTTTGGCTTACAGTTAGAAGCAAGTCTTCCTTTTCCCAGAATAAAATATCATTTTAGAAACCATGAAGCAACAGAGCTTTAAAAATTCTGGACAAAAATATCTGTAATGGAATATCAACTGTGCTACAAAGGTAATACTTTATCAAATCATGAAATACAAATTTATGATTTTGGAAATCTTATCTCAAAGAGTTGTTGGGACAATTAAACAAATGTATGAAAAGCACTAAGAAATATTCAACAAATGTCAGCTAGTTTTATGAAAAATAAAAAATTATTTTATATTACTCTTTAAAAATGACAACTAATTACTACTCTTAGCTTAAATTTTGCCACATTTGTATTGCATTGTTTGAAGGGGAAGTGATACTTTTTATAGAACAAATGATTTTTCTAGTTAAAAAAAGGATCTGGTGTGACATCACCAAGATGGTGACATAGGTTTTTCCTGAGTTTGGTTTCCCTCACAAGAGGAACAACTAATATCAAGACACCACTGAGAGAATCCTAGACCATGGGGGTGAGGCTGAAGCACCTGCCTACACCACAGAGAGAAAGACAGACTGCATTAGAAGGCTAAGAGAAGCGGCTACATGTTGATCACACTGCCCCTTCCCGAGGCTGGTATAGCACCATGCCCAGAGGTTTCCCTTGAGCCTTCAGTTCCTCCAGTGGGAAAAGAGAAGCTGGGGTGGGTGTCAATTCCCAGCATTGTGGGTTGCTTAGTGGAAGCCCTTACTCCGATGTTGTACCAAGAGGATTGTAGGGGTACTTTCAGAGCCCAGCCAATGAGATTCTGACTGTGACAAAGAAGGAGGTGTGTGGTTGCAACAACTAGCACATGAAATTGGCAGACTGAGTTCACACTCGGCAGTGCCTAAGTAGTAATTCCGACCAGCAGTTTCACTCATCTGTATAACCAAGTTGGGGTGTACTCTGACCAAGGAACTCAGCAGGGTGCAGATCTGCCTGATTCAGGTCCTCAAAGGAGGAGTTTTGCTGGCCCTGGAGCCTGGTTTGCCCTTGCCCAGGCAAGGTGCTGAGTCACAGTCTCACTTGCTATGGAGAGTGCCTTCCAGCCCCATTTGACCAGAAGGGATAGGGATACTCCTCCTGGAAACTGTGTGGCCCAAGGGCGTTCAAGCTAAGAGGCAGGTGGGCATAGCTGATCACCCCCATACAGGCATGGATCACCTTTCCATACAGGCAGGGGTGTTAATTCACAGCCAAGGCCGAGAGTAGCTCCTGGCCCCTCCCAACCAGAAAGCCTGTTGGAGAAACTGATGGTAGCCTGGAGTGGCCCCTCATCTTCCTGCCTAGGCAAGGGCCTGAGATATAGCCCCAGCCACTGTGGAGAGTGTCTTCTGGCCCCTTCTGACTAGAAGGGCTAGCAAAAACAACTGAAAGCTTATGGACCAGCAGAACTTGAGCTGGGAGAAGGGCATACAGAGCTGATGGGTTACAGAGCAAAGCCAGTGACCCTGTTTGGCCAGGGGACTTGGGATGCAGGTAGGCTTGAGTTGAGACAACAAAGATCTTTAGTGGTTTTAGTGTCGCTTCTCCCACTATGCCTGGGCAGGGAATAAAATCTGTAGCTCCTCTCATGGCTGAATATAACCTTTAGCCTCTCCAACCAGGGAGGCCCACCAGAGCACATGAGAAGTTGCACAGCCCATTCAGCAGTTCTATGTACAGTGGCACTTGGAGAGAGAGCACAGAGAGCTCCCCATCTGCAGAGCAAAATCAGAAGCCTCTCCTGACCAGGGAATACATTGCATACTCAGGCCTGATTTGGGTCCCCAAACAATGAGCTGTAGAGCTCTGGGCCCTGGCCTGTTGTCTTGCCAGAGTAGGGAAGTGAGTACATAGTCCCATCAACTACTGAATATAATACCCAGTCCTAACCATCTAAGCCCGGCCAGATAATTTAGACAACCACAGAGTACCACCTGCCCAATGACACCAGTAGCAGACAAACTATAAACTCAAACTTAACTGACTGATGAAGAATTGTCTCTGCCAAAGCAAACCTGCAAAGTTGGAAAGGAGCCTCGTTACACAAAAACGAAGATACCAATGTAAGAAATCAAGGATCATGAAAAATCAGGTATATAGGATACCACCAATGAAAAGTAATAAAGCTCCAATAATTGACCCTAAAAAAATGGAGATCTATGAATGGTTGGACATAATAATCCTCTTTAGGAAGTTTAATAAACTACAAGAAAACACAGACAACTAAACAAAATTAAGAAAACAATGCATGAATAAAATGACAAGTTTTTTTTTTTTTTAAAAGATCTTATTTGTTTATCTGACAGACAGAGATCACAAGGAGGCAGAGAGGCAGGCAAGGAGAGGAGGAAGCAGGCTCTCCGCCTAGCAGAGAGCCTGATGCAGGGCTCGATCCCAGGACCTGGGGATCACAACCGAAGCCGAAGGCAGTGGCCTTAACCCACTGAGCCACCCAGGCACCCCAATATGACAAGTTTGAAAGGAAATAGCAAGCATCCTCCCCCTGTAAAAAAAAAACAAAACATGCAGAAACTCTAGACTTAAAAAACTCAACAAAACTGAAGAATTCAATAGAGAGTTTAGAAAGTAGAGTCAACCATGCAGAAGGAAGAATGAGTGATATGGAGAATAGGGCACAGGAAATTATCTAGAAGAGCAAAAGAAAAAAAAATGCCTATATTAAGAAGCAAGAAAGATCCCAAAATAGCAACCTAATTCTATGTCTTAAGGAACTAGAAGTAGAAGAACAAACTGAGCCCAAAGTTAGCAAAGAAAGGAAATAATAAAGATTTGGGCAAAAATAAATAACACAGAGAACATAAAAACTATAGAAAGAATTAGCCAAACTAAGGGTTTGCCCTTTGAGAAGATAAACAAAATTAGAAAAATCCTTGGCTAGACTAACCAAGGAAAAAAGAGAAACAATCCAAATCAACATAATTTAAATGAAAAAGGAGATGTTACAAATGATATCACAGAAATTCAAAGGATCTTAAGAGGCTACTATGAACAACTGTATGTCAACAAACTGGACAACCTAGAAAAAAGTGGAAAAATTCTTAGAAACACATAATTTACTAAGACTTAATCAGGCAGAAATAGAAAGTCTGAATAGACCAATTACTAGTAAGGAGATTGAATTAGTACTCAAAAATCTGCCAATAAAGAAAAGCTCAGGACCACATGGCTTCACTGGTGAATTTTACCAAACAACTAAAGAAGCATTAACAACAATCTTTCTCCCATAAAGCTGAAGAAGAGGGAAGGCTCCCACTTATTTTATGAGACCAGTATTATCCTAATGCCAAAACCAGAAAAAGATGGTACTAGAAAAGAAAAGTACAGATCAATACCTTTGATGAATGTAGATACAAAATTTATCAATAAAATACTAGAAAACTGAATTCAGAGGAACAATAAAAGGTCATTTGCCGTGTTCAAGTGGGATTTGTCCCTTGGAAGCAGTGATGTTTTAACACAGGCAAATCAATCGGTGTCATATATCACATTAATAAAACAAAAGAACAGTATGATCATCTCAATAGAAATAGAAAAAGCACTTGATAAAATTTAACATCCATTCATGATAAAAACTTAACAAACTAGGCATAGAAAGAATATATCTGAACATAATAAAGGCCATACATGACAGGCCAGCAGCTAACATCATATTCAGTGGTAAAGGGATAAAACCTTTCCCCTAAATCAGGAATAAGACAAGTATACCCACTTTTACCATTCCTATTGAACATATAGAGGAGGTCCTAGCTGGAGCAATCAGGCAAGAAAAAGAAATAAAAGGTATCAGATTTGGAAAAGAAGAAGTAAAACTATCTCTATTTGCAAACAACATTATTTTATATAGAAAAAACCCTAAAAACTCAATAAAATATCCACTAGATCTAATTAATGAATTCAGTAAAGGTGCAGGATGCAAAATGAATATATAAAAACAGTAGTGTTTCTCTGCACTAACAACCAAATTTCTGAGAAAGAAATAAAGAAATTGAGCTCATTTATAATAGTATCAAAAATAGTAAAATACTTTGGAATAAATTTAATTAAGGAAGTGAAAGATCTCTATGCTGAAAACTATAAGATATTGATCAATGGAATAAAAAAGGACAAATAAATGGAAAGGTGTCCTATGTTCATAAATTAGAAGAATTAATATTGTTAAAATATCAGTTCTATCAAAAGCCATCTATAGATTCAATGCAACTCTAAATGGATAAAAGACCTAACTGTAAGACCTGAAATCATGAAACTGCTAGAGGAAAACATAGGAACAAAGCTCCTTGACATGGGTTCGGTAATGAAGTTTTGGATATGACAAAGCGCAAGCAATAAACTAAAAAACAATTGGGACTGTATTAAATTAAAAAGTGCTGCACAGCAAAAGAAACCATCAGTAAAGTAAAAAAGAAAACCTTATAGAATGGGAAAAGTATTTGCAGACCATATTATCTGTTAGGGGTTAATATTCAAAACATATAAAGAACTCATAACAACTCAAGAGCAGCCCCCACCCATAACCCAATTAAAAAATGAGTAAAGAACCTGATAGAGATTTCTAGAAAGATATATGAAAGGCCAACGGGTACATGAAGAGATGCTCAATATCACTAGTCATTAGGGAAATGCAAGACAAAACCACAATGAATTATTACCTCCTACATGTTACAATGCCTATCATCAAAAAGACAGGAGATAAATGCTGGTGAGGATGTGGAGAAAATGGAACCCTTATGTACTGCTGGTGGGATTGTAAATTGGTGCAGCCACTATGGAAAATCGTATGAAACTTCCTCAAAAAATTAAAGATAGAACTATTATATGATCCAGCAATTCCACTATGGGGAATAAATTCGAAGGGAACAAAAATACTAACTAAAAAAAAAATCTGCATCCCACCACCCATGTTATAGCAGCATTATTTACAATAGTTAAGACGTGGAAGCAACCTAAGTGTCCATTGGTGAATGAATGGAGAAGTTATTATATATAAGTATATATATAATGGAATATTATTCAGTCATAAAAATGGAGGAAATCCTACCATATGTGACAACATAAATGGACCTTAGAAGGCATTATGCTGGGGCTCCTGGGTGGCTCAGTTGGTTAAGCATCTGGCTCTTGGTTTGGGCTCAGGTCTTGATTTCATGGGTTGTGAGGTAGAGCCCCGCATCAGGCTCTATGCCTAGCAGGAATCTGCTTGGATATTCTCTCACTCTGCCCCTTCACTCTCTCTCATTCTCTCCCAAATAAATAAATAAATCTTAAAGAAGAAGGCAGTATGCTAAGTGAAATAACTCAGACAGAAAAAGACAAATATTGTATGATGTCACTTGTATGTGGAATCTAAAAACCTCCAAACTATAGAAACTATAGAAAAATAGATCAGACTTGTGGTTATTGGAGGCAGGGATAGGTGGAGGGGAAATTGGAAGAAGGTGGCCAAAGGGGCAAATTTCCAGTTACAAGAAAACTGTGGATGTAATATACAAAAGGATGGCTAGAGCCAACATTGCTTGTTATGACATATAGGAAAGTTGTTAAGAGAGTAAATCCTACAAGTTCTCATCAGGAGAATTTTTTTCCCCTTTTTTCTTTTCCTATTGTATCTATTTGAGAAGATGAGTGTTAACTGAACCTATTATGGTACTCATTTCAAAATATATGTAAATCAAACCATCATGCTGTGTACCTTAAACTTAAATAGTGATAAATGACCATTATTTCTCAATAAAACTAGAAAAGAAAGATGATCAGTAATTTGCTTACTATTATGAGTATACATGTGTGATTGGTCTGTGAATCTTGCCCTAATGCTTGTTGAGATTTGCTTGATGTAATTCAAAGCTCTAAGCTCCTACTTTTTCTTACTATTGTGATCAACTCTTTCCTGAAAACCAACAAAGTCAGTAGTAAGGATGTTAAAAGCTTATATTGCAAGCAGGAGTGTTATCATAATAGCACAGTAAGCAATTAATCAGGAAAAAAAAAATGCCCTCTGCCAGAAAGCCATCTTCAATTATGTCTTATGTTAAGTTCTTTTGTTTTATGAGATTGATTAAATGGTTCTTTTCTATTGAATCACTGTAGAGAAAAGAGAGCTGTTTCATATTGAGGGTCATGATGTATGTTATTGGTTATTTAGGCCAAAATAGGGACGTTTTCAGTAATGAGTATTTTTTAAGATTTTAATTGAAAATCTTTTTTAGTAATGAGTCTTATGTAGAATGTTCATTTGAAAATGCATTCTTTGCTCACATTACATTCTCTTGAAGTTTTTATTAAGATGGAGAATTAAATTAAATATAGTATTAATGGCTCACAAGTAAAATGTACTGAACTAAGTGATGCAAAAAAATGCATCAAGCATTTGATTAAAACAATGTCAAATACATATGCACATCTGAAATACTAAGAGAAAATGGACAAGGTCCTGCTTTTACACTGGCTTAGAGCTTCCAGGCTTTTCCTTTCATGATTAATCATACTCAGCTGCATAGAACATTTGTGCTCTGTCATTTCTTTGCAGTAGCTGCCATTGTGTGAAGATGGATATGCCTTTCTCCTTCCTCTTCTCCGAAAAGATGAATTCTCAATCTCAATTGCTCCTTATAGCATGTGCACTTATCTTTGCCTTTTGTGCACTGGAGGAGAACATGCTTCTCCATTTCTTTGTTTCTCAAAAATGTGAGACAAGGCCTCTTCCTGTATCATGAGGCTTCCCTTTAGAGTGCCAGCCATACTGACACCTGTTTCCAGTAGCAAGTTAGTGAAACCACAGGTAAGTAGCTCCCCAACAAGGTGCTGATCTCTCTTTTTCTCTCTCGCCCATCCTCTCTTTTTCCCTCATTCCCTCCTGCTCTCAATCCTTCCCTGCCTCCTTTCTCCCAAACCACTTTTTAAAAAAGATTTTATTTATTTATTTGACAGAGATCACAAGTAGGCAGAGAGGCAGGCAGAGAGAGAGGGGGAAGCAGGCTCCCTGCTGAGCAGAGAGCCCGATGCTGGGCTCTACCCCAGGACCCCAGGACCCTGGGACCCTGGGACCCTCGATCATGACCTGAGCTGAAGGCAGAGGCTTTAACCTACTGAGCAACTCAGGCACCCCTCTCCCAAACCACTTTTAAAGGCTAATTTGAATCTAGCTTTCAATCAAGACCATTCTATTAATTTAGTTTCAAACAGAAACAATAGTGCATAATGTTCAACGGACTAGGTTTATGTTTTCTACTGGCTTAAAGAAGCAATCTTTCTGTATCTGGGCATTTAAGTAGTGTTCCACAATTCCTAATGTATATATTTATACACACAAATACACATATATGCATTCTTTTCACTTTGTGGTGTATCTGTCATCCTCACACTCTTACTATGGTTCTGTATTTTCACAATTATCCAATGAGAACAACGTGCTACCTACAGTAACCTGGGATTTAAAAAAACATATATATACTAAAATAGAGTATTAAAATTTTATTCTTAGTGAAGATTCCATACAAATATGTCTAATTGACATGGACAGTTAAGGATTCATCAATGTACACTTAAAACCAGACACATGTGAACAAAGTTCTGACAGGAGAAAAGATGAGCAGTGAAATATGTCTATGTTGTACACATTTCATATTCTTCATTGCCTTTTATATACAATTTAAACTCATTAGTCTTGCCCCTGGCTCTTTGCCCACCTCAACTCTTAGCATTCTCTTGCAAGTATCCTATCTTCTGGCCATACTGATTTCTTTGAAATTCCTTAAGCTTTCTAGATTATTTTCTTTCCATATTTTGGTACATGCAGCTCCTTCTTCAGGTAACTATTTTTATTTGTGAAAATTCAGTTCAGTGGGCTCTTCCTTTAGGAGGATATTCTCCATTCCAGTTCTCAGGCTAGGTTAGGTGCTTCTTATCACTCATATTTTATATATGTTTCTTTCATTGCCTTTTTATTCATTCAACATTCATTCAACATATATATTATGTGACTAAGAGATGCCATTTGTATAATTGCCGCTAAGTTGCCTGTTACCTTTTCTCCTAACAGAATTGCCTGTGTCTGTGACTCTTGGAGCAAAGAGACGTATCATTGATTCTTGTTATTTCTGCCACTTATGTTCTATAAAGTTGCTTTGGACACTACATTAGCAAATACTGAACTATTGCTCCTAGAAAAAATACAGGGTTAGGTTCCTTCAATCCTCTGGTCATAATACTTTAATCAGCCCAAACACCATTTGCATTATAAAGATTATATTATATAATTATTATCTATATCTATTATATTGTAGTCAGTGCCCTTGTAAAACAATCCAGTCTCATCAGTGTTGAAAACCTGCTCTTTCACATAACCCATCTTTTTTCTGTTTAACACTTAGTGGGTATTTTAAAAATTGTTCCATAGATTTTTGATCCGAAAAACCCGTCTTTGGTTTCAAGTTTGACATTTTCCACATGTATCACCTTTTAAAACATGCAAGTCAGTCAACTAGCAGAGAAGGGTTTAACATTTTCCTGACCCTGGATCATGTGATGAATATTTCTTGGCTTTCAGTCTTACAGTGATATTCTTCACTACACTCTTTTTTTAAAAAAAATATTTTATTTATTTATTTCACAGACAGAGATCACAAGTAGGCAGAGAGGCAGGCAGAGAAAGAGGGGGAAGCAGGCTCTCTGCTCAGCAGAGAGCCCGATATGGAGCTCGATCCCAGGACCCTGGGATCATGACCTGAGCTGAAGGCAGAGGCTTTAACCCACTGAGCCACCCAGGCACCCCCACTACATTCTTTTTATTGGTCAACATCTTATTCATTTCCAAATTTAGTCAGTTTTACATCTTTTCCATAGCTTCATCACGCACTGTAAATATTACTTTAACATTTTCAGCGGTGGCCTCATGCACAGATCAGTGAATTTCCTCTTCCTTTTTCTGAACGTACCATAATGTTGATGCATTATTATTGAACTCATGGCCAACAGCACTCTAACTCATGCCTGACCAAAGCTTAAATAACACACAACTTTTTACACTTAGGAACACTAGTGAGCATGTCAGCAGTATGCTTGCAGGCCTTCGAAAACAGTGAAATCACCAACAAAAAGCAAGAAATGCAAAAAATGTGACACTAAGCCACACAAAAAAGCACTCGTTTATATTATGAGAGCTGAAACAAGAAGGACTTCAGCTGAAGTGTTCATACCAGCTGAAGTCTGCACATGTTGTTGAATAACTATGAGTGACTACAAAACACATATTTCTCAAAATATTCTAAACTGCTTCCTTCAAGGCATAGTCTATCCAAACTTCATTCCATGTGATATTAAAGGATTTTTTAAATATGTGTAAAATTATAGCATGTATCTGTGAATGGTGATTGTCTCTTAAAGAAAAGCAACTAACAACTAGGGTATTGCTCTCTCTGCTGAAAACTATGAAGAAATGCTGTTCTTAATAAAGAAACAAACAAGGCCATCATATCCACAACTTCCATTTACTGTAAAACCTAATTATAACATATGGAGAAATAGTTCTTTTGTATGATAATGCTAACCTTTACACAGAAGTCAGTGCAACTCACTGAGACACATACATTGTAGGTTAATTTTCAATGATCAGAGACTTTGAATTGACCCATATTGATCCTCTTGCTTGTTTCTCTTTATGTCAAAGACAAAACATTTTAATGTGTTTATAGATCTAGTGATATGGTTTATAACCATGGCTTAGAGTTAAGTTAATGTGCTAATGTAGGGAATCTAATCTATCATTATCACCAACAAATATAATTCATTCATTTAGTCAACAAATATTCATTGAGCACTGACAAATATCCACTGAAAACATCCCAGGCCCATGTTAAGTACTAGAAGTAAACTGTGCATAAGACTGGTATGGTTCTATTTCCACGGAGCTAGTAGTCTACCAGAAGAGATATACACTCTACAAATAAAAAGAGAAATAATAATATAAATACGATTATGAAGGGTACCATAAAGAAAGCATGTCTAGTACAAGGAAAGAATAATGGTTGTAGTGAGGTGGGGGCATAGGTTAGATGGGGTTCTTCAACAGCTTCATTAAGAAGGAGATTTTTGAACTCAAATTTAACAAAGGAAATGATCCTTCTAGGGGTAGAGCTGTGGAAAAGCCTATTGCAGGTGCAAAGAACAGTGAGTGGGAAGGTTCTGAGTTGCCATAAACCTGCCTTGTTTTAGGAACTTCCTAACAGTCATAGTGAGCGAGTGGAGCTGACACAAAATGCTACTGAAAATTTGGTAGAGCATACATGGCCTTGCAGGACAGAGTAGGAGGTTTGTAGTTGATTCTAAGTATATTTGAAAGCCACTGAAGAGTGTTAAAAAGGAGAGGGATCATTATCTGATTATAGTTTAAAGAGACCATTTAGGTGGCTGGATGGAGAATTCATGGTAAGGTGCAAGTGAGGAGTCAGGGAAACCAGTTATAGGAGCTGTTGTAGTGCTGAGGCAGAAGATGGTGACCTTGACTTGATTCACCGCAGTAAAGGTGAAGATTGTCTGGACTCTAAGTATATTGAAAGTTGAATAAAATGGACTTCCTGCTGGACTGCAGTGGGGATGAGAGAGAAAGAGGAGATAGAGGATTATTCTTAGGTTTCTGGCTTGGTTAGCTGGGAAGATGGGGTTCCCTCCACTGAAGGGGGTAGACTGCATGTCTGCCTTTGACATATCCAATGCAAGTTGGGAGCTGGTTTATACAATGAGGGTGATTAAAATGGGTGTAACAAGCTGATAGGTGGCTTTTGAAGTTATAGGAATGGATGAGGTTATCTTTGGAAAGAAAGTAGGGCACGATGAGAGGAGGATCTAAGAGTAGTTTGGAGGAACTTCAATGTTTAATGGAGAGGGCTTCACATAGTCTTGGGAAGATTAAATAGAGAAATAACAAGTAGCATGATATAAGGAAAAAAGAGTTCACACCAACTAACTGCTTGGTGGTTGGTTCCCAAGGCTGAAATTTACCAGCCAAGGACAAATTTCCCAAGCTTTCTAAATCTCTTAAATTCCAGGTTTTAGTTGTAGGATTGTTATGAGGTAGATGCAATAAGGATAAATCTCTTACTATGGTGTTTAGCACATAATATGCTCTAATTTTAAATTGTAGGTGCACACTAATAGTGTCACAATGAGCTAAGACAGAAACAATCAAATTATAAAATATTCATTTAAAACATGTTCTTACTAAGATGTTCTTTCTCAAGCTTATGCATATTAATATTGTGAGGATGGGTGAAGCAAGAAATTTAATCCCTGCTCTAATTTTGTTGGTTTGGATTAGCTCTTAATAAAAACTACAGCTGAGTGCTGTGAAGTGTGTAAACCTGGCGATTCACAGACATGTACCCCTGGGGATAAAAAATTGTTTATAAAAAAATAAAAATTAAAAAAAAATAAAAATAAGATATCATGATGTACAATAATTTTAATAACCAAAAAAAATAAAAAAAATTAAAAAAAAAACCTAAAAAAAAAAAAAACACAAACTACAGCTGAGGTTTATTGAGTGCTTTCCATCTGCCCAACACTGTGCTGAGCAGTTTTGATATATTAAACCCATTTAATCCAAGCAGCAGCCCTATGAGGTGTGTAATGTCATCATTCCCATTTTACAGGAGAGAAAAATGTACCCAGGAAATTAAGTAATTTGGTACAAAATCACCCACCTATGTGTGTGTGTGATTCTATGCTTAGACATTACCTTTTACCTTTTAGAGGAGTTCTGACATTTCTTTGAAAATATCTCCCTGTCTATTGTTAATATATTTTCCCAAATCAACATTTAGACTTGGAAAAGTGCAATAAGTGCTTGTTCTAAAAGCAAGAACATCAGGCAGTGATATAGCAGAGTCACATGAACTTTTTTGTATGAAAGGAAAATAAATGATTAGATGGAGCCAGTAATAAGTACAAGAAGACTATATAAGGAGAAAAAGATACATCCAATTAATTGCATGCTGAGAAATGTGGGAGAGGAGGTCTGAGACAGTTCAAATATGACTCAAGAAAAGTTACTGGAATGTGGCTTCAAGAAATAATAACACAAAAATGGCATTACTTCATGCCCCCAGTGCAGCCTGTTCACAAGGCTTTGGGTGAGGTGACAGCTTATTGCAAACGTTGGCTGGCACAAGGGTTTTTTTCTCTCCTTAAAACTTTGGCTGCAGTAATTGACAATTTGCGACCAGGAGAAAGAAATTTCTATGAAAAGAATATGGCTTGAATACGCTATTAGAGAATCTGCTTTTTTAGTAGCTCTAATTTCATTTAAGTCTCATAAACCACAAACATAATCTAATTACCGGTGGTTGGAAAGTATTCATTTCTTGCATGTAACACCACTAAGATCTATGTTCGGTGACTTGTGGGTCTTTAGTGTGAACTCCAGGTTCATCTTTCTTGCGACTTGCAGACATTTTCGAAGTCTTATCTCCTATCTGTAGGTGGCAGTAAGTTATTACTATTTTTGTTACTCTGCCCGGTGGAAGAAGATTAAATTCAGTTTAGAGAAGAGAATTATTGTTCTACCTATGGACCAATATAAAGAACAATAACTCAGCTCCTTTTTTTAATAGACGTCTGATTCCCTCCCTCTTTTTAATTTGAGGTAAAATTGAAACTCTTGTGTATTCTCAGTAGACTCTCCTCTAGCTAGGACGAACTTATGTTCACATCAGGCTAAACAAACCTAGAACAAGAGAGTAAAAGGTTTTGTGTAAATCAGCAGCTCAAGAAACACACTGTTTCTTAAAGTGATATGTCTAAGCAAGATGAGTTCAGATTTTACAGCCTGCTGTTGTATTTGTATTAAGCAATGGCATTTTGCTTTCAACTGGATGCACATAGAACATCAAATAATTATTCTTCAAATTCCACAATAAAAAAGATTTCTTTCCAAATGACTCACTGATTTCCATCCTTGGTGTTAAAAAGAAACAAAAAACAACCGCACACACAAAAGGCAAAGGGACTGTTGAACGGCAGTTCTTTTCTACATTGTCTTCTGCCCTGTGGTTGTTCATATGCAAAGCATGCTTCCTTACAGATGGAATCCACCAGTCTTTGCCATTAAGGGAAACACAGCAGGACCCAGAGAGGATTTGTTGAAGCTGAAAACCGACTTTATAATTTAGCTCCGAGTCTTGAAGCAGCATAAGTCACACTATAAATCAGAACACCGGATCCACAAATGTAAGGCAAACAGAGTGAAACATGAATTCCACCCCCCCCATACTTATCCTCTTGTTAGAACAATTAAAACAACAACCAGCTCCTTTATCGTTCGTGATTTAGCAGTTAGCCAAGTAAACTGACAATTTTAGGCTACAGTAGACAGAGCCACAGAAAAAAGAAAACACAGCCAATAAGGTGAGGCAATTGCTGTCATATTATGCCAACAGAGACTGCCAGGTTTCTAAAATAAAAACAATCTTTCCACCATGGTGAATACATTGCGCCTTTGCTTCGCTGAGCTTCACGGACCTTCCTAATGGAGAAAGCCAGTTTATACTTCTATTATCTGTTTTTGGTTCCACTTAAAAGATCTGACTGAGGCCAGAAATTATGTTGGCTTTTTTTTTTTTTTTTTAATGGCTTCAGGGTATATACTTAACTTCACCTTGCCTGTGAGAGCAGAATGCTTTTGGTCTAACAAGAGCCTTTCTATTCATGTATTTACTATGTAGAGAGTAGGATTCTTACTTTGTATATGTTAGCCTACTATCCATAAGCTAATTCCATGGTTTTCCACTTTTTATTGTAGCAGCCGACAGCAGAAAAGATAGTATGATGCCTATGTGTTAAAATGTAGGATTTTCTGCCCCAGTTTTCCCACTCTAATAGGTAACATTTATGTACTGTTGTGATTCTTATGTTTAAGTGGTTGTTTTCAATTTTAACAGAATGGTTTAAAAATTCAAAATGCATTTTATTTTTGATAAGCAAGAAAGGTTAACCCTTTAATGAGTACTCAGCTACCAAACGGTCCTCTTTTTTTTTTTTTTTTTTTAAGAGACAACTGATAACATAACAGGTCTGCTGGGCAATGTATCCCAGATCATTCATGAGTAAGGACCTTTATTCATTCCAACTGTAACTACTGCATAAATCATTTTCTTGTGGAGATGAAAATGGTGGCTGTAGGTTGGACTGATTGACCTGACTTCAATAAAAGAAAAGAAAAAAATGGACAGCTCCATGGTTTAGCTTTTGGACCTGCCTTCGTGTTTGTTAGATCTGGGGGAATAGCTGGAATTTTCCCTTCATAACCAGTAGCTAGAAAGGAGTAGTTCAGATCCAGACGACAGAGCCTGTAACAGAAAATATCATGTGTACCATGTGGACAGGATCATGGGGATTTAGCAAAACATTATGAAAAGGACATGTGATGTAGGATTCAATCACACTAGGGCTAAAATCCCAGTTAAGTTACTTAGGCCACTTACTGTGTGAACTTGAACAAGCTGTTTAAGCTCTCTGAACTTCAGTTTTCTTATTTCGTAAAACAAAATTAGTATAATGCCTACACTAAAAATGTACATCAACTAATGAGAGATAAAATGTTCAGTGCCATTCACAAAGCACAGTAAAACACTTAAAAGAGGTAGCTGCCCCCAAAACAGCAAAAGCAGTAAGAGTCATTTCAGTCGAACATTCCATAGGATGCAGTAGAGGGTGATGGTGTAGAGCAGTGCCTAGGGAGCCGGCCTGAGGTTTAAACATACCTTCACCACTGGTGTGACCTTGGGTAGATTGTTTAACTTTTTTGTGCCTGAATTTTGCCATTTAGTGGAGATAACCAGAGCATGAACCTTTTGGCATTACTTGGAGGACTAACTGAGGCGATGCATACAGAATAATCAGGACAGTTTAAGTAATGAATGATGTCAGCTATTTTCCTTATTATCTCCCCCTCCCAGGAGGTTAACAGAGAAGAGTACAGAGGTAGTCCATGTGGTTAAAGGACAACAGGATGTATTTTAAAAACTCTAGCCACAAAGTAGGATTTCCCTGGAAGGGGGGGGTGGGCAGTGACCTAATAACATTGGCAATGTTCCCCAATGATCACAGAAATTTAACCTTGTTATGAATAGCTGCCTCAACAGCATGATTGTGAGTCTGACACAAGTAATTATTAAGCAGGACTGGGGAATTTTTTTGGAATTTTGATCAACTCAACACGTTTTGGTTGGTTCTGAGCCTATTTAAATAAATCTGTGAATATTTTGGAAACATGGGAAGTCTATAATTAATCCCCACGGGCTGTACCGAAACTGCTTGTTTAAATCAAAAAGAGCCTTTACATTTTCTCTTTTTCCACATCCTCCACTTATAAAATAAAATGTTCTCGCATTTGGATGGTTCTTTGCAGTTTAAAGCATTTCCACACATGTAGTTTTATTTCAGCTCCTTACAGTTCTGGGGAGTTGGCCCAGTGGACATTAATATTTTCTTCATCTCGGGGCGCCTGGGTGGATCAGTGGGTTAAAGCCTCTGCCTTCAGCTCAGGTCATGATCCCAGAGTCCTGGGATCGAGCCCCGCATCGGGTTCTCTACTCAGCATAGAGCCTGCTTCCTCCTCTCTCTGCCTGCTTGTGATCGCTGTCTGTCAAATAAATAAAATCTTAAAAAAAAAAATTAAAAAAATATTTTCTTCATCTTATGGGCAAGAAACTGAGGATTTGGGGCGATGAAGGGACCTACCCCAACTCACGTAGTTTTAAGCAACAGACTAAGTTAAAAAAATTACTCAGCAGTGTTTGATAAGGTTGACTTTGCTGCTTAGTTTTAGGTTATATAAAAGTGTGCTGTCAAAAGTGCCATTAGAATTACTGTCACATTATGACTTCAAAATTCTGCTTTCACTAATTATAATACAAGAAACTTTTCTATCATGGAGATGTGTTTGCCTTCTATACTTATCTTCTACATTTATATCTGCTCTTTGAGACTACTTCAGCTTGACATTTCTATGCTTTTTCTAGGAATATTCTCTGAAAAAGACTCAGAAATATCTGAAAAATATTATGGATGCAAAGTTTAGAAAAGAGCGTTAGTTTAAAATAAAGATGTGGTAGCTCATACCGCATTCAAGGACAAATAAAATTCTTTATTTTTGCAGTCTTACTTATGGCTTATTTGCCCACATCTGAGAAACAACAAAAGAATCACAGCTGGATTTGCAGATGCTTCTAATAGAGGAAAAATGCAGAGATATGTGTGTAAGCATTCTTTTTTTCTTATTCTAAAAAATGAACTAAAAAATAAGAGCACCTACAGAATTGAGACTAGAGCAGGAAAAGCAAGTGTGGGAAGATGGATGACCTTTGATGTCAAGTTGATTTCTCATACCTACGTGGTCCAATTTTAGTTTGAGTATTAGCTATGAGATCTGCAGTCCCCTGTTCTACAAGGCTAGAAAGGGGAAGGCAGAATATTTCAGAGGTTTCTCAAAGCTCTAATAAAAAATCTCTCTTGCCAGATGACCCCTGATAAACTTCAGTCTTCCTTTCAGTAAAAAGCTCCCCAAGACAAGCTCAGAAAGGATGATGTTCACCACGATTAAGTCTCCAGTCAGCCATGTGAGGCAGGTGAGAAATTTCATTGGATTTTTTCCTTACTTGGCAGTTTGAGATGTAATGCAAATCAAACAGGAGAATGTGGTAGGAATATGTGAAAACTAGCTCTATACCACATTAAATGTATTTTTGGTTGTATAAAAGTAGTATGTGATAGCTATCTAATGATGCAATATATCAAAATTGAGCTTAATGTGAGTGTATACGGACTTAAGTTCATATATTCCACTTCTACTTCTGTTTATGTTGTACTTAGGCTTGTGGTTTCATAGTGACATATTTTTTAGTAGGGTATCAATATGTAGAGTTCTTAATACCAGCACTTATACATTACGTTGTGGTATCCTCATTCACCTTCAACTTCTTGAGCATAGGGTTTATGCCTTATTCACTGCACTATTTTTATGCCTTGCAAAATGACTAGCATATAGCAGGTGCTCTCTATATATGCTTGTTGAACTGACCTGGAGAGGAATATTTCCTTGTTTGAGACCAATTTCATAATATAAAATCCATGAAAATCTTAGAAAGACAAATATAAGGTATTTCTGGCCTGGCTTTTATGAGTTTGGGTTTTAGAGGCAAGCATGAGGATTTTTTTGGTTTATTTCATTTCTAATGCATAAGTTCTGGGCAAAAAGAATATCCTTATGGGTTTCTGTGTTAACTAATAGAGAGTGATAAATATTTTGCATATTCCCTGTAATTATTATGGATCCTTAAATAATCTCATGCAGAGTTATTGGGATTTATTTTGTTCTCTGAGGATATATCATTTTGATAAAAATAAAACAAAGATGTGAGGATCAATGATAAATGGAAAACTCTGTCTTTCACACCTTTTTTGGGTTAGTATCTCTGCAGTGGTTATTCCAAGTGTGTGAAGCTTGGATACCAAGCAGTGTGTCTTTGAGAGCCCTTATTCTTCACCCCCACAGTGCCAGCTACATAATTTGTGGGACCCAGGTCAAGATGAAGATGTAGAGTCCCTACTTTGAAGAGTAGAAAAAAGCTTCTTACTCTCTGTAGCAGTCTCTCTCAAGCTGTTATTTTTCTTTATTTGCCAGTTAATGCTGCACTTCCTCAGGCATGAGGCTACTCACAGGGTGATGCAGGCCTATGCAGGCCTCCAGGACCATGACCTGTGGTTAGCACATGGGCATGTCATGTACCAGACCCCGACTCTTCCTGTGCCCATGCCCAGGCCCCTTTTGGGGCGGGGGTGAGAAAGCAGGTGACTGAGAACTTTTCCTGGAGATATGGGTGGTGGGACTCCAGGACTCCAAGGCCATGGCACAAGCTCCGTTGTTTCATCTCACTTCACTAATAAGAGCCAAAATCAAAGATAATCTATTAAGAATTTTGATATGGCGGCACCAGACCATTAAACCTCTACTGAAGGCCCTTTTATGAACAGAATTCCCTGTGCAACTGCAAGGCCTCATACCCAAGGAGCTGGCTGTGGTCTCCAGGACAGCTAGTTTATGGGATGATGGAGAACATTGCTGCTGGAGAAGTTGTCACTTCTCCACAAAGGCAGTTGACACTGCCTTTCTTATTCTCCATTGTGACCGTTTCCTCACTTGGCCTTCACTTTAATTTGCTTTCTTCTATAGAAAAATAATGAAGGATAGGAAAGTGGACAAGAAATTTTAATAAAGTATAATTTATACCAGTGAAATTATGCATGCCAATAGATTACAAATGCATGTCAAGGTTTTATTTAACTAGGTAATTAATGAGAGAATCAGTAAGACATCAAAACTAATTTAAAGAATATTTGAGAAGCGATATTAAGATTGCTCAATTAGATATAAAACTAGTCAATGTCCAATAGGGCAATAAACTGCAACATTTAGGGTACTCTTCCATTAGAAAGAAATTATTCTTCCCTCTATTTGACAAAAATCTACAAGTTAACCTCTGCCTCTATAAAGCTGTAAAACAGATCAGACAATAGAAAGTAAAGCCCAACTCTGGAGAACTGCACTCCAAGTACACCCAAGTAAGCTCTTATGCCTGATGATTTATCCGTCAATGTTATTTGTCTCAGACTAGCATTCTCTGGATTTTTACTTCATTTGGCCATAATATTAAAAGATTTTCTCAGCTGTCTTCCATATGCACAGAAATAGTTGTTTAATATACACAATGGTAGAGTATAAAATAAGAAAGTATTTCTTAATATATTTAAATTAGCATGCATTTAGAGTTCCTTAATACTTAAATCAGACGATATACTTCTAGACTACAAGCAATAGCATTGGAAGGGACTTTAGAGGGTTAGATATTTAGAATTAGAAAGGTCTGGGTGACCTTTAGTCAAATGAGAAAAAAAAAATACCAACTCTGGAAGGGCATGTACCCACATCACACGGAAGACCAGATACGAGATTTGAACCTAGGTTATTGTTCTGGTTCATAGGGAAGTCCCCAGTGGCTCAGAGCAGTCCCATCTCCTTTGGAAACTAAGTGTCCATTCATGTCTACTTCCTTGAATAAGGTGTATGGTGGCTTATTCTCTGTTCAAAGAAAATTTCAAGTGTCAAGGACTGCCAAATGTGACAGTGGGTGGTTCATGTTCAAGGTCAGCTAGGCAGCAAGTACCCTTCATTCTGTCCTGGTCCTAAGACAAAGGTCCTTTTCTTTCCACTTCCACTAATCCCTATTCTTTTGACTCTTCCTTTCTATAGTCTCTTCCCCAACCCAGCCTTGGGAGCAGAAACTGCCACTCTCTGATCATGAGTATAAATATTGTGACTCACATTTAGGATTAGAACAGGTTTGAGGCTTTAACTTCTATTTCTGTCTAGATGGGTAGATTGAGGAAGGAAATTAAAAAAAAAATCCTAGAGAGGAAATTAGTCAGGTAAGTATTCAGGTATAAATTTGCCACATAGTTCTAATGCCCACATAATTTCCTACCTCAACACAACTCCAGTATTTAGGCATGATTTTCTGTCAGTTCTGTAAAACTTAATCTGTATTTGTCATAAGTCCTATTAATCTAGGACTGAAAAGAGAGCAATGAATATCTTGAAGCTTATGGCAACTTGTCAGGTGTGAAGAAAGTATTCTTAGTATTAAAGCACACTAAACTCAGCATATATTACCAGTTGTTGTACATTCTTATATTTTGGAAATCTTTGAAAAGCAGAAAAAACCTATGCTCACTGGATCTTGTTTGTATCATCTGGCACAGCGTCTCCTCAGACTACTTCTGAGAAAGAAAATGTTCAGTGTGATGTTAATAGGTATTGCTGGAAAAATATTATTTGGTTGAATTAAGTTCAGAAACTTCTATTAAGTAGAGTTAAATGGGTTATTTTCTACAGGAATTCCTTAGCATGTTGAAATGCACTGTGAAACTCTAAGAGGGAATGGACATGTGACATTTTATGAATTTATCTTAGAAAAATTTGCCTCTTCTCAGCTTTTTTTCCTGAGGAATACTTATTAGTGGATCTTGAAAAATAGTTTTTAAAGTTGTCTAGTTTAATCCTTTTTTACTAAAATGGGAAGTGAATGAAAGTGAAGTCTAGAAATGGTTAGTGGCATATTTAAGAGTAAGGGGAAGAAGGCACAGAGACCTCTTACCTGTTAGATTGGTCCAAAGCGATAAAACTATAATTATTTTTTAGAGATTTTATTCATTTATTTATTTTAGAGAGATCTGAAAGAGAGAGAGCATGCGAGCAGGGGGAAGGAGCAGAGGGGGAAAGACAGGGAGGGGCAAAAAATCTCAAGCACACCCCACACTCAGCGTGGAGCCCACATGGAGCTTAATCCCACAACCTTGAGATCTTGACCCGAGTAGAAACCATGAGTCGGACACATAAAAAACTGAGCCGCCCAGGAGACCCAAAACTATAATTTTTAGAGATAGTCTAGTCCTTGAGTATAATTCCCTTAAGTATAATTCAGAGAACTGCTGAAAATAGTTACCAAATAACTAACCTTGGACAACTAACTTTTTTGTGTGATGGAGCAAATAGTTGATTTATATTGCAAAGCTTAGGACAGAAAGCACTTACTTAAAGTCTAGAAGAGTATGACTTATACTGTCTCTATGATCAGTATTGACCTGAACAAATCTCTTAACTCTCTTATACCTCATTTTCCCATTTGTGAAGCTGAAATCTAAAACTATGTTCCAAAGATATTTTAAGTATTAACATCATTTTGAGATAAAATTATCTCAGAGCAATACCACTATCCCATTTTCCAAAACAAAGGCAACACTTGATAATTGTTAGGTCAGTGACAATCAGCAGTGTTTACTTAGAAAGTACTTGCTTGAATTCACTATTGCATTTTGATGTCAATAAACAATAACCAAATTTATTTTCTAGTGTTTTTCTATCTAGTCTTTATACTCTTACATCTTTAGCAAGTTTTAACTTTTGGCTCCAAATCACTTGATATTTAGGAGGGCAGGGGGAACAATTATTACTTCATTTTCTTAGTATAAAAGGTTAAGCAATTTTCCCAAGATACATAGTATGCCAGCAAATGGGCTAGGAACAAAAGGTAAGGCATAAGAATTTTGTCTACTGCTGAACCAAAAAGATTGGTTTGTTTACTTACTAAATTAATTATTTAAACTCCTTGTTTTAAGCATTTTGCAAACCTAAGCCAAGGGATTCTAGATATCTCACATTTTATTTCAGCTTTCATTTCAGCTTGTTATCATTTTGTTTGTCAAGATTTTCACATAATTTTAACAGTTACATATCTATCTACATGTAAAAATCATAATGATTAGGACAATTTACCAATTGTGTGTGTGTGTGTGTGTGTGTGTGTACAAAATGAATGTAAGTAGTGAGCCATGTAGATTTAAAACAAGAATAAATATTTCTAGTTAGAAAATAAACTGATTTTAGTATATAATTCCCTCCTAAAAACCCATTAATAAATAGTTTTTGCAAGGAAAACATACTAGCATCTCCTATTTTGCTTGTTTGTTCTTTGAAGTAGAGGGGAAAAAAACTGTTAGTATTCTATAAGAAAAGGAGAGGAAAGATAGTTTTCAGATGGGATTTAAGCCAGAGAGGTCTCTTATGCCCAGGAAGATCAATCAGGGTAAATGAGTTCTCCATGTATTATTACCTAAGGGTAGAGAAAATTGAAGATGAGATTGTTCCCCCCTACTTGTTTGACCTTGCTGCATAAATATGATGTAAAAAATATGTGTGGAATTTGATACTGGGCCTTTCTATTAGTCAAACCTTGAAACATTTAACTCTTTGAGAGTTTTCAAATTTGGCATAAATGACACAATTTCTTCCACATTTAATCTTGTTTGTTCTCATTTAAATATAATTGTATTTGCAATCACGACTTTAATGAAACTCTGATTTGCAGAGGACCTAAATGCTTTCTGCCCTGTAAAAACAAATGCTCAACCCTTGTTGCTGCACTCAAGGATGGCAATAATAAAAGTGGTTAGAAAATCAATTTAAACTGCATTTGTACTTTACCAAGAACCCTGTGACACTTACATTGGTAAGAGTTATGCTTTCCAAATATGTGATCCACTTTTATAAGCAACTAAAAACCCTGCAGCTTCAGTCACACTCTCCAAGCAAGAATAAATGACCCCACATCAATCCATTTTCACAATACCTGACACTTGTAGAATGGGGGAAAGAAATGAGATAAAAAAGATAAACAATAGGCTGTGAAATCTAGGCTGTTTTAAACTAAGACTGCACTTTGTATGCATAAACAAAAAAAAAAACCCCACATTTTATTCTGCAGCCCTTAATGTTTTACAAACCTGAGATTACCATAAGCAAAAGAGTATGTAGAAAAAAGATTCCATGGCAGCACACTGCTTAACATAAAAAAGGTTCTCCACAAATGCTTGTGGTGTGAAAGAAGGGATGGATGGATGGTCTTAAAGATACACAAATCTCATTTAACCAAACAGACTTGGATTAAAATAACTTCCAAACATGGATATTGCAGGAGAAAAATATAAAAAGTTACCAAAATATTTTGTTGTGATGCATACATTTTGTCTAAGTAATATGGAACACTAAAACGTGCCTGTGGTTTTTTTTTTTTCCTCCTAATAATAGCACTGGTGTTTTTGCTTTTCACAACATGGAAGACTTTAATGGGTCTATTTTTCTAAGTACTTTTTTGCTTATGATTACCTCCAGGTAAATGTTAAACATTAAGGAAAGCAGAAGGATATAACTGAGCAGCTGGGACTTCCATCTCCTGGTAATGCAGAAGGTGACTGGTATTCAGACAAAGTTCAAAGCTTAGAAAGAAGACAAAGGGACAACAGCATGTTCTATTAATATCCTTCTAAAGTATTATTTAACAGGTCTGCTTAAAGATTATGTAATCCTCTGGAAGAATGCACTTTTCTTTGGCTCACTATTTACTAATGATTAGGCCCAGACTCTGAAATTACATGCTAACTTGTCGATTTTTGTCTGCTGGAGAAGCAAATGAGTATAAAATGGTAGAAAAGAAAAACCACAAAAATTACATTTTATTCCCTTGTAGGGAACTAACCAGTTTAGTCTCAAACCTAGTAATCTTATTTTGGCATTCATTCAGTGACTATACGTTCTCAGTCTCTTGAATTCTCTTTGAACCAGCTCTAACCATCATGCCCATTCCTTCATTAATGAAATAAATAAATAAATTTGTCATGTGTTCATTATGTACTTGTGTGAAAGTCAGGTTTATAACTCTTTGAAAACTGACCTTTAGCATTGGCCTTGAGTTTCTTTCCAGGACCCTGCCAAAGAAGACTGCTCTTTGGGCAGAGGTGAGTCAAGATTTTGTAGGGCCCATAGCTTATATGACTTTTGGTCCTTTATAACAAAAAAGGGTTTAAAAGCACAGACAGAATTGTGCATAAAAATGAATATTTATATACAATGAGAAAAGAAATCTCGGTGAATTACAAGGAGGCTTGGAGATTTAGGCCTCTTTCTCTGAAATCTCTTTAGGTTCTTCAAAGGAAATGCTTACATGGAAATGACTTTTGACTTCCAACATAGTTTGCCCTCTGAAAGAGAACTATAATAACCTACTGCAATTTCTAGCAACTCCCAGGTCTCAGAAGGACATGTGCAAGGTGGGGGCCTCTTAAGCTTCATTAGCTCCAGAGTAAACCAGCTCTGTTACTGGGTAAGGAGACACCAGCAGGTAAGGAGTTGTGAAGTATAAGGCTGGGAGAAGCAAATCAGATAACTTTTCCTCCCTCAGGCAACTGGGGCCATGGCGTGGCGGCCCCTTGTGCAGGAATTGGTGAAGACTGACATGTGCATGTATCAAGAGATCTAGCATGGAGCTTCTGTTGCAGAGAGAATATGCAGAACCAAAAATGGCACCAGTTAAGAAGAAAACCTTTGAATCTTTTTCAATAAAATCCCTCTGCCCTAAGACAGCCCCAAATCTGGAGAAACTAGAAGCAAAAGAGGGATAGAAAGGCATCAGGAAGAACGTATCACATTCTTTCTCCATTCAAGTTCATGAACTGGAGGACTATCCAACTGGGAAGGTCCTGGAACCACCAAAGTAGGTATAAAGTGGAAATTTAAACTAAAGTAAGCTGAACCATGCTTTTAATATGTCAACATGAATAGCAGGTTCTGGAACCTGCATGATATTCCGTTAAGAGAAAGTAAAGAGAGATCCTACAGATGTTTGATATCAGTGAC
Organism: Mellivora capensis; assembly: GCA_004024625.1. Lineage (NCBI taxonomy): Eukaryota > Metazoa > Chordata > Mammalia > Carnivora > Mustelidae > Mellivora > Mellivora capensis. The sequence goes on along the minus strand of PISX010005402.1, from coordinate 5,709 downwards.
AAAAGAAAATTGAAACTTTTTATATTTGCCACCTATAAAGTTTAAACTGCTTTTAATGAAAGGATATATAGGTAAATATCTTAAATGCTCAATTAACTAAAACAATGAGAGAAATGGGAAAAACCACATACAATTCTAAATTTTTATCTGAAACCTGGTTGGATATTTTCTTTTTCCTCCTTATTTCTAGCAATAGGGGCTACCTCCAATTGAGATGCTTGGATGCTCGTAGCAAAATTTTACATTTGAGAATAATCTAACCAAATACAAATCAGTACATGAAACAGAGATTCTGAGTACAATTTCAAGAATGTTGACTGCAGATGGAAAGTGTAGCAACTAAAATGAAGGATTAAATGTTTGAAGATGTTATTAGTCTAAATGTGTGGTTAGAAATTGATCTGAAATAGGCCCTTTTTCCTCTTGATATTCAGAAGATGAGGGTACACTGCTGAGCTAGATTAGGGGTAATCTGGCCTGGATATAGAGTAATAACTAAAGGATCTCAGCAGGTGATGCCTAGCTACATGCCACTATGAAATGACAATGAAGACAAGCAAACATTTTATGGGGGCGTTGCCACTCATTACAGAACAAATGGAAAAGCTAAGACACGATACACTAATCTTTTATACTCTAATGGTTGTTACCATTGCAATTTCAAATACAATTTACAGCTCTTACCTCATTTTGAAGTGCTAAATGATTTGAAAACTACCTCAGAAATCACAAAAAACTTCTTTTCATCAGACAATGTGAAAAAAGATGTCTATGAAATGAGAAAACATGGACTGAAAGAAAAGGGAAATATGGATTGAAAGAAAAGAATGAAAGAAATAACTTACTTCTATTCACATGGGACAATGAGAACAATAAAAGTTTCCTAATGCTAAGAAATACAATTTTGGGGGGAGATTATTTGGTATAGTTAATTTTATGTGTCAACTTGACTGGGTCACAGGATGCTGGTTAAACATTATTTCTGGGTATATCTGTGAGGGTGTTTCTATAAGAAATTAGTATTTGAACTACTAGACAGTAAAGCTTATGACCCTTTCCAACTTGGGTGGGCATCATCCAATCCTTTGGGGATCTGAATAGAAAAAAAAGTGGAGGAAAGTCAAATTTGCTCTCTCTCTGACTGTTGAGCTGTGACATCAGTCATCTCCTGGCATGAATGCTCCTGGTTCTCAAGCTTTCAGACTCGGACTGGCATCTACATCACTGGCCTTCTTGGGTTTCTAACTAGCAGGTGGACAGACTGTGGGATTTCCTAGTCTCTATAACTGCACGAGTCAATACTTTATAATCTCTCTCTCTCTCTCTCACATTCTCTCTCTCTCCTATTTATCCATCTAAACACTGCTTAACATTGAAAATTAAATTGAGTTGGATTTTCTTGGTCAATGAATTGAATAAAGCTATTTTATCCATCTGCTGTCCTAGAGTCTGCAAACTATGGCCCTTGGGCTAAATCCTGCCAATCACCTATTTTTGTAAATAAGGTTTTACTAGAATACAGCCATGTCCATTCATTTACACATTGTCAATGGCTGCTTTAGTGTTAAAATAGCAGAGTCAAAAAGCTGTGATGCAATGTCTGAAGTATTTGCTATTTGGACCTTTATAAAAAAGTTTGCTGACCCCCGCCCTATCACAAGGAAGGTAGCATTGATTAGTGATTAATAAAAGCTATGAGAACAATTAGAGGCCCAGAAAGCACGTTCATTCACATATGGGGATTATTGAATTTCAGTGCATGATAAAATATATTCATATAGGCTTAACACCTGGTGAAATAAAGACTAAGTCTAAAACTCATGTCGCAACAATTATTTACTATAATGTCAGTGACATATATTCTTGGTGCGATTGTTGTATAGTTTATATTCCCAAACCTGAACTCCCTTTTAATTATTATTTAACCTATTTTAAAACATCTGGCATGGAAAGGAGAAAGTGATTTAAATATTATCTGTTTAATTTGCTAACCTTCCTACGTATGTCCTTTTGGAAACAGCTTGTTCAAAGTCCATAGAGATTTGGATACTCAGAATAACCCTTCTGTATCACTTTTCTAAACTGAATTTCACTACATGCAATTTGGATTTCTCTGAAATGAGCAACCACAGGGGTTTGAAAATTCTAGCACAGATTTATAACAAAATGGAAAAAGGTTGGATACTATCCAGAAACATGTGATGATACTCAGGGTAGAATGACATTTGCTCAGTAAAGCTGTTGAAGTGTTACTCCTCTTAATACTTTTCAACATGAAATCTGTCTTCTTATAGGCAGCTTACCTTCATAGACAATGTGGGGACAGCATTTAATAGCGGTAAATTGTATCAACCATGCTACTAAAATTAGTGATGATTTTATTATAAATAGCTATAAGTAGGGTTTATTTCATGAACCCTAATGTGTAGCTCTCTGGTACTGAATGTTTGTTCACTTACCATCCTACTCTTCCTTAGAGGGTGGTTATCTCCTGCTAAACCACTATTATTCTTTACATATTGGAAGAAGTGGGTATGCATTTCCAGGAGACATGGATTAGAGTATGTGCGCGTGTGTGTGTGTGTACTGAAAGTTTTTCTCTCTTATGATTCTTATGTACCTCATTAGGAGGCATTTCCTAATCTTTAGATGAAAGTCCCAGGACTAGAACAATTAAACTGTGATGAGAAATTATTTGCATTTTCAAGTAAAACCACCATGCGTACATGTTGGCATTAAAAAAATTAGTGTTTTTATATCTTGAGACAGGAAAGCTGAGAGGTAAAAAGCTTACTTCTTGTCTTTGTAATAATGACTCTTTTATTCTGAACACAGATTGTCCATCACTTTGAAAACAAACAAACAAACAAACAAACAAACAACTTTTAGACCAAAAAAATAATTCTATCAGGTCACATTGCCTATTCTTTTTGGATTCACAAAGGCTAAATATTAATATACCTTATTTAAATTGTTCTGCTATTTTGAAAGCTGTCTTGAATCCAATCTCCTCTTCTGGGATAACAGAAGAAGAGAGAAAACCTGAGGGGTGTAAGGGATTGAGCACCTATAGCCATTTTGCTACCACTTGAAGTCTGAGAATGGAGTCAAAGCTAAAGAATCGAAAGAGAGTGTAAGAAATTGGGTCCTAGAATGGACTTTAAGTCATGAATAGAAAGATGCCTAGAATAAGAATCCAAAGCCTTCCCCCTTAATGTGAGCCAGTAAATTCTGTTTGGGATGAGTTTCCTAGCATTTGCAAAGGAAGGAATCCTACTTGATACAGAAATGATACCCATTTTTTAGCTGAGGTAAATGAGGTTCCAAAAGATTAGCTAACTTGCCAAGTTCATGTATTTATTAAGTAACCAAGCCAGGATTCAAAGTCACTTCTTCAGTTCAGTTTGCTAAAAGGAGCTGCTGGTGGGGGGCTCAAACTGGATTTTTAATTGACTATAATGTGACAGACATGAAAAAACAAAGACACACCAGAAAGACAGGAGTGAAGCAGGATAAGGAGTGAAGGACATTGTAAATGAGGTACAAGGTTTGATGATTTCTGAAGATTCTGAAAATCTGAGATTTCCCTGGTTGTCCCATCCCAGAGACTCAGCAAGGCAGGAGATTAAGAATGGTTCTTCTTACCAGGTTGGCAATTTATAGGGTCCTAGTTAGAAATCATTATAAGCATAACATCTGTTTATTGATTTGCTCAAACATTGATATTCCCTATCCATAAGAATAATTTGCATTTCATTTCTAAGAATAGTTAGTTGCTAGTGCAACAAAACCATGGAAAGCAAACCCATACTCATGAGGACCCTCAGTTTCAGAAGGCAAATCACCATGAGCTATGCTAATTATTCAGCTTTTTCCCATTAGAATAATCCAAAGTGAGCCCATACACCTTGGGGGTCAAAGTGCCTCATCTGTTCCAGCCCTCAACAGGTATTTAATTTTTGAAGTTTCATGTTTACAAATTCATGCTGATTTTTTGCAAAGACTTTATTTATTTATTTGAGAGAGAGAGAGTGAGTGAGAGAGCACAAGCAGGGGGAGCAGCAGAGGGAGAGGGAGAGGGAGATGCAGACTCCTGCTGAGCAGACCCTGGGATCATGATCTGATTCGAAGGCAGATGCTTAACTGACTGGGCCATGAAGGTGCCCCCAATTTTTCATTTTGATTTTACATTCTCCTCCATCATATATGTTAGCATATATATTATATTTATATAGTAATATAAATAAATATGTATAAACCAAACAAACAGAAAACCAGGAGAAAAGAAGAGGAGAGTTTAGAAGTTTGCCTGAGTAAGTAGGCTCAGGAGTGAGATCAAGTCAGACAGCACTGACAGGCCCAAAGGGTGAGAAGGATTGGAAGACAATTTGGAAGATCTTGGAGAGATCCATTTTATGATGCAGTAGCATGGAGAAGAAAATAACCTTTGGCTTTAGCCAACAACACAGATGGGAAGTGAGCTGCTGAAGGCATTAAGCTAGGTCAGATCCCTTTTGTCCAAGTCAAGATATGGCTCAGTAGTAGAGTTTTTTCTAGGTTTCTTGGTTGGAAAATTTTACCCTGTTCCATGTATTCCAAGTATGGGTATGTGTCTGCTGAGAGCAGGGTGTTGGTTATGGTTCTATGTGACTTATTTTTTGGTCTGTATTCTTCTCTATGGACTGAAGCTGCTCAAGGCCTCACTGGGAATCCTTCAGTACATATTCTAGCTCTCCCTATGAGTTGCTGCACAGACTGCTGGAGTGCTCTATTATGGTTGGGTAAGGGTTTTTTTTTAGACAGGACAAGGAAGAGTAAAGATACCATTCTGATTCTGATCATCCTCCCTGTAGCCCTATAGCTATCTGTGATCTTCTTACATTAAACTTTAGACCTCCTAGGGGCTGTTCTTATGATCCTTCTGAGAAATCTATTTTTGTTGTCATTCTGGAACTAGCCACCTCCAGTGTATTAAGGTAGTGGTGTGCATAAAGAGATGCTGGAATGGAAATCATGGTTGCCATGTACCAGCATGTCCTGGATGCAATAATGCAAAGAGTTGTTTTGGCAGTTCAGCACTGGAAATCGAGATAGAAATTATGTTGTTTATAGAATGTGAAGAAGTGTTTTTATTTGTTGGGTAATAGATAGCAAGTCTCCATTTCACTAACAATAAAAGGCACATACAGATCTGGAAGACCTTAAAGAGTGATTGCCAGAATCAGTTGACATTTGCTTTCTCTGAAGTAGGGTTTGAGAGGCTGAAAGACTGAGAAATGGATAGGGAAGGCCAGAATTATGTATATAACAGAAGACTCTATATATATACACAGTTTTTTTTCTTTTTTTGGGTGGGAAAATTCACTCTAAGGCTTAACGAGCTGATAAAGCTTTCATACTAGAGTGAAAGCTTCTGTGTGCAGGATGGTGTCTCGAATGTACATCTTTGTTTCACATACTCCTTGGCCCTTATTTGGTCCTTAGGTGATGTTTGTTGAAATAAATCTAAGAGGGACACCTGGGTGGCTCAGTTGGTTGAGCGGCTGCCTTCGGCTCAGGTCATGATCCCAGCGTCCTGGGATCGAGTCCCACATCGGGCTCCTTGCTCGGCAGGGAGCCTGCTTCTCCCTCTGCCTCTGCCTGCCACTCTGTCTGCCTGTGCTCGCTCGCTCTCTCTCCCTCTCTCTCTGACAAATAAATAAATTAAAA